>JASTWF010000463.1:0-152500 GCA_030390025.1 Squalus acanthias
ACAGTGTGAACCGGCACTCTCTGTCCTGTGACAGTGTGAACCGGCACTCTCTGTCCTGTGACAGTGTGACCGGCACTCTCTGTCCTGTGACACTGTTGAACCGGCACTCTCTGTCCTGTGACAGTGTGAACGGCACTCTCTGTCCTGTGACAGTGTGAACCGGCACTCTCTGTCCTGTGACACTGTGAACCGGCACTCTCTGTCCTGTGACAGTGTGTGAACCGGCACTCTCTGTCCTGTGACAGTGTGAACCGGCACTCTCTGTCCTGTGACACTGTGAACCGAAACTCTCTGTCCTGTGACAGTGTGAACCGGCACTCTCTGTCCTGTGACAGTGTGAACCGGCACTCTCTGTCCCTGACAGTGTGAACGGCACTCTCTGTCCTGTGACAGTGTGAACCGGCACTCTCTGTCCTGTGACAGTGTGAACCGGCACTCTCTGTCCTGTGACAGTGTGAACCGGCACTCTCTGTCCTGTGACAGTGTGAACCGGCACTCTCTGTCCTGTGACAGTGTGAACCGGCACTCTCTGTCCTGTGACAGTGTGAACCGGCACTCTCTGTCCTGTGACAGTGTGAACCGGCACTCTCTGTCCTGTGACAGTGTGAACCGGCACTCTCTGTCCTGTGACAGTGTGAACCGGCACTCTCTGTCCTGTGACACTGTGAACCGGCACTCTCTGTCCTGTGACACTGTGAACCGGCACTCTCTGTCCTGTGACAGTGTGAACCGGCACTCTCTGTCCTGTGACAGTGTGAACCGGCACTCTCTGTCCTGTGACACTGTGTGAACGACACTCTCTGTCCTGTGACAGTGTGAACCGGCACTCTCTGTCCTGTGACAGTGTGAACCGGCACTCTCTGTCCTGTGACAGTGTGAACCGGCACTCTCTGTCCTGTGACAGTGTGAACCGGCACTCTCTGTCCTGTGACACTGTGAACCGGCACTCTCTGTCCTGTGACAGTGTGAACCGGCACTCTCTGTCCTGTGACAGTGTGAACCGGCACTCTCTGTCTGTGACCTGTGTGAACCGGCACTCTCTGTCCTGTGACAGTGTGAACCGGCACTCTCTGTCCTGTGACACTGTGAACCGGCACTCTCTGTCCTGTGACAGTGTGAACCGGCACTCTCTGTCCTGTGACAGTGTGAACCGGCACTCTCTGTCCTGTGACAGTGTGAACCGGCACTCTCTGTCCTGTGACAGTGTGAACCGGCACTCTCTGTCCTCTCACTGTGTGAACCGGCACTCTCTGTCCTGTGACACTGTGAACCGGCACTCTCTGTCCTGTGACAGTGTGAACGGCACTCTCTGTCCTGTCATGTGACAGTGTGAACGGCACTCTCTGTCCTGTGACAGTGTGAACGGCACTCTCTGTCCTGTGACAGTGTGAACACGGCACTCTCTGTCCTGTGACAGTGTGAACCGGCACTCTCTGTCCTGTGACAGTGTGAACCGGCACTCTCTGTCCTGTGACAGTGTGAACCGGCACTCTCTGTCCTGTGACAGTGTGAACCGGCACTCTCTGTCCTGTGACAGTGTGAACCGGCACTCTCTGTCCTGTGACAGTGTGAACCGGCACTCTCTGTCCTGTGACAGTGTGAACCGGCACTCTCTGTCCTGTGACAGTGTGAACCGGCACTCTCTGTCCTGTGACAGTGTGAACCGGCACTCTCTGTCCTGTGACACTGTGAACCGGCACTCTCTGTCCTGTGACAGTGTGAACCGGCACTCTCTGTCCTGTGACAGTGTGAACCGGCACTCTCTGTCCTGTGACAGTGTGAACCGGCACTCTCTGTCCTGTCAGACTGTGTGAAACCGGCACTCTCTGTCCTGTGACAGTGTGAACGGCACTCTCTGTCCTGTGACAGTGTGAACCGGCACTCTCTGTCCTGTGACAGTGTGAACCGGCACTCTCTGTCCTGTGACAGTGTGAACCGGCACTCTCTGTCCTGTGACAGTGTGAACCGGCACTCTCTGTCCTGTGACAGTGTGAACCGGCACTCTCTGTCCTGTGACAGTGTGAACCGGCACTCTCTGTCCTGTGACAGTGTGAACCGGCACTCTCTGTCCTGTGACAGTGTGAACCGGCACTCTCTGTCCTGTGACAGTGTGAACCGGCACTCTCTGTCCTGTGACAGTGTGAACCAGCACTCTCTGTCCTGTGACAGTGTGAACCGGCACTCTCTGTCCTGTGACAGTGTGAACCGGCACTCTCTGTCCTGTGACACTGTGAACCGGCACTCTCTGTCCTGTGACAGTGTGAACCGGCACTCTCTGTCCTGTGACAGTGTGAACCGGCACTCTCTGTCCTGTGACTTGTGAACCGCACTCTCTGTCCTGTGACAGTGTGAACCGGCACTCTCTGTCCTGTGACAGTGTGAACCGGCACTCTCTGTCCTGTGACACTGTGAACCGGCACTCTCTGTCCTGTGACAGTGTGAACCGGCACTCTCTGTCCTGTGACAGTGTGAACCGGCACTCTCTGTCCTGTGACAGTGTGAACCGGCACTCTCTGTCCTGTGACACTGTGAACCGGCACTCTCTGTCCTGTGACAGTGTGAACCGGCACTCTCTGTCCTGTGACAGTGTGAACCGCACTCTCTGTCCTGTGACAGTGTGAACCGGCACTCTCTGTCCTGTGACAGTGTGAACCGGCACTCTCTGTCCTGTGACACTGTGAACGGCACTCTCTGTCCTGTGACAGTGTGAACCGGCACTCTCTGTCCTGTGACAGTGTGAACCGGCACTCTCTGTCCTGTGACAGTGTGAACCGGCACTCTCTGTCCTGTGACAGTGTGAACCGGCACTCTCTGTCCTGTGACAGTGTGAACCGGCACTCTCTGTCCTGTGACAGTGTGAACCGGCACTCTCTGTCCTGTGACACTGTGAACCGGCACTCTCTGTCCTCTCACAGTGTGAACCGGCACGCTCTGTCCTGTCACAGTGTGAACCGGCACTCTCTGTCCTGTGACAGTGTGAACCGGCACTCTCTGTCCTGTGACACTGTGAACCGGCACTCTCTGTCCTGTGACAGTGTGAACCCGCACTCTCTGTCCTGTGACAGTGTGAACCAGCACTCTCTGTCCTGTGACAGTGTGAACCGGCACTCTCTGTCCTGTGACAGTGTGAACCGGCACTCTCTGTCCTGTGACAGTGTGAACCGGCACTCTCTGTCCTGTGACAGTGTGAACCGGCACTCTCTGTCCTGTGACAGTGTGAACCGGCACTCTCTGTCCTGTGACAGTGTGAACCGGCACTCTCTGTCCTGTGACAGTGTGAACCGGCACTCTCTGTCCTGTGACAGTGTGAACCGGCACTCTCTGTCCTGTGACAGTGTGACCGGACTCTCTGTCCTGTGACAGTGTGAACCGGCACTCTCTGTCCTGTGACAGTGTGAAACGGCACTCTCTGTCCTGTGACACTGTGAACCGGCACTCTCTGTCCTGTGACAGTGTGAACCGGCACTCTCTGTCCTGTGACACTGTGAACCGGCACTCTCTGTCCTGTGACAGTGTGAACGGGCACTCTCTGTCCTGTGACAGTGTGAACCGGCACTCTCTGTCCTGTGACAGTGTGAACCGGCACTCTCTGTCCTGTGACAGTGTGAACCGGCACTCTCTGTCCTGTGACAGTGTGAACGGCACTCTCTGTCCTGTGACAGTGTGAACCGGCACTCTCTGTCCTGTGACAGTGTGAACCGGCACTCTTGTCTGTCACAGTGTGTGTGAACCGGCACTCTCTGTCCTGTGACACTGTGAACCGGCACTCTCTGTCCTGTGACAGTGTGAACCGGCACTCTCTGTCCTGTGACAGTGTGAACCGGCACTCTCTGTCCTGTGACACTGTGAACCGGCACTCTCTGTCCTGTGACAGTGTGAAACGGCACTCTCTGTCCTGTGACACTGTGAACCGGCACTCTCTGTCCTGTGACAGTGTGAACCGGCACTCTCTGTCCTGTGACAGTGTGAACCGGCACTCTCTGTCCAGTGACATGTGAACCGACACTCTCTGTCCTGTGACAGTGTGAACCGGCACTCTCTGTCCTGTGACAGTGTGAACCGGCACTCTCTGTCCTGTGACAGTGTGAACCGACACTCTCTGTCCTGTGACAGTGTGAACCGGCACTCTCTGTCCTGTGACAGTGTGAACGGCACTCTCTGTCCTGTGACAGTGTGAACCGGCACTCTCTGTCCTGTGACAGTGTGAACGGCACTCTCTGTCCTGTGACAGTGTGAACCGGCACTCTCTGTCCTGTGACAGTGTGAACCGGCACTCTCTGTCCTGTGACAGTGTGAACGGCACTCTCTGTCCTGTGACAGTGTGAACCGGCACTCTCTGTCCTGTGACAGTGTGAACCGGCACTCTCTGTCCTGTGACAGTGTGAAGCGACACTCTCTGTCCTCACACACTGTGAACCGGCACTCTCTGTCCTGTGACAGTGTGAACCGGCACTCTCTGTCCTGTGACAGTGTGAACCGACACTCTCTGTCCTGTGACAGTGTGAACCGGCACTCTCTGTCCTGTGACACTGTGAACCGGCACTCTCTGTCCTGTGACACTGTGAACCGGCACTCTCTGTCCTGTGACACTGTGAACCGGCACTCTCTGTCCTGTGACACTGTGAACCGGCACTCTCTGTCCTGTGACAGTGTGAACCGGCACTCTCTGTCCTGTGACACTGTGAACCGGCACACTCTGTCCTGTGACAGTGTGAACCGGCACTCTCTGTCCTGTGACAGTGTGAACCGGCACTCTCTGTCCTGTGACAGTGTGAACCGGCACTCTCTGTCCTGTGACACTGTGAACCGGCACTCTCTGTCCTGTGACAGTGTGAACGGCACTCTCTGTCCTGTGACAGTGTGAACCGGCACTCTCTGTCCTGTGACAGTGTGAACTGGCACTCTCTGTCCTGTGACAGTGTGAAACGGCACTCTCTGTCCTGTGACAGTGTGAACCGGCACTCTCTGTCCTGTGACAGTGTGAACCGGCACTCTCTGTCTGTGACAGTGTGAACCGGCACTCTCTGTCCTGTGACAGTGTGAACCGGCACTCTCTGTCCTGTGACAGTGTGAACCGGCACTCTCTGTCCTGTGACAGTGTGAAACCGGCACTCTCTGTCCTGTGACAGTGTGAACCGGCACTCTCTGTCCTGTGACAGTGTGAACCGGCACTCTCTGTCCTGTGACAGTGTGAACCGGCACTCTCTGTCCTGTGACAGTGTGAACCGGCACTCTCTGTCCTGTGACAGTGTGAACCGGCACTCTCTGTCCTGTGACAGTGTGAACCGGCACTCTCTGTCCTGTGACAGTGTGAACCGGCACTCTCTGTCCTGTGACAGTGTGAACCGGCACTCTCTGTCCTGTGACAGTGTGAACCGGCACTCTCTGTCCTGTGACAGTGTGAACCGGCACTCTCTGTCCTGTGACAGTGTGAACCGGCACTCTCTGTCCTGTGACAGTGTGAACCGGCACTCTCTGTCCTGTGACAGTGTGAACCGGCACTCTCTGTCCTGTGACAGTGTGAACCGACACTCTCTGTCCTGTGACAGTGTGAACCGACACTCTCTGTCCTGTGACAGTGTGAACCGGCACTCTCTGTCCTGTGACAGTGTGAACCGGCACTCTCTGTCCTGTGACAGTGTGAACCGGCACTCTCTGTCCTGTGACACTGTGAACCGGCACTCTCTGTCCTGTGACAGTGTGAACCGGCACTCTCTGTCTGTGACAGTGTGAACCGGCACTCTCTGTCCTGTGACACTGTGAACGGCACTCTCTGTCCTGTGACAGTGTGAACCGGCACTCTCTGTCCTGTGACAGTGTGAACCGGCACTCTCTGTCCTGTGACACTGTGAACCGGCACTCTCTGTCCTGTGACAGTGTGAACCGGCACTCTCTGTCCTGTGACAGTGTGAACCGGCACTCTCTGTCCTGTGACAGTGTGAACCGGCACTCTCTGTCCTGTGACAGTGTGAACCGGCACTCTCTGTCCTGTGACAGTGTGAACCGGCACTCTCTGTCCTGTGACAGTGTGAACCGCTCTGTCCTGTGACAGTGTGAACCGGCACTCTCTGTCCTGTGACAGTGTGAACCGGCACTCTCTGTCCTGTGACAGTGTGAACCGGCACTCTCTGTCCTGTGACAGTGTGAACCGGCACTCTCTGTCCTGTGACAGTGTGAACCGGCACTCTCTGTCCTGTGACAGTGTGAACCGGCACTCTCTGTCCTGTGACACTGTGAACCGGCACTCTCTGTCCTGTGACAGTGTGAACCGGCACTCTCTGTCCTGTGACAGTGTGAACCAGCACTCTCTGTCCTGTGACAGTGTGAACCGGCACTCTCTGTCCTGTGACAGTGTGAACCGGCACTCTCTGTCCTGTGACAGTGTGAACCGGCACTCTCTGTCCTGTGACAGTGTGAACCGGCACTCTCTGTCCTGTGACAGTGTGAACCGGCACTCTCTGTCCTGTGACAGTGTGAACCGGCACTCTCTGTCCTGTGACAGTGTGAACCGGCACTCTCTGTCCTGTGACAGTGTGAACCGGCACTCTCTGTCCTGTGACAGTGTGAACCGGCACTCTCTGTCCTGTGACAGTGTGAACCGGCACTCTCTGTCCTGTGACAGTGTGAACCGGCACTCTCTGTCCTGTGACAGTGTGAACCGGCACTCTCTGTCCTGTGACAGTGTGAACCGGCACTCTCTGTCCTGTGACAGTGTGAACCGGCACTCTCTGTCCTGTGACAGTGTGAACCGGCACTCTCTGTCCTGTGACAGTGTGAACCGGCACTCTCTGTCCTGTGACAGTGTGAACCGGCACTCTCTGTCCTGTGACAGTGTGAACCGGCACTCTCTGTCCTGTGACAGTGTGAACCGGCACTCTCTGTCCTGTGACACTGTGAACCGGCACTCTCTGTCCTGTGACAGTGTGAACCGGCACTCTCTGTCCTGTGACAGTGTGAACCGGCACTCTCTGTCCTGTGACACTGTGAACCGGCACTCTCTGTCCTGTGACAGTGTGAACCGGCACTCTCTGTCCTGTGACAGTGTGAACCGGCACTCTCTGTCCTGTGACAGTGTGAACCGGCACTCTCTGTCCTGTGACAGTGTGAACCGGCACTCTCTGTCCTGTGACAGTGTGAACCGGCACTCTCTGTCCTGTGACAGTGTGAACCGGCACTCTCTGTCCTGTGACAGTGTGAACCGGCACTCTCTGTCCTGTGACAGTGTGAACCGGCACTCTCTGTCCTGTGACAGTGTGAACCGGCACTCTCTGTCCTGTGACAGTGTGAACCGGCACTCTCTGTCCTGTGACAGTGTGAACCGGCACTCTCTGTCCTGTGACACTGTGAACCGGCACTCTCTGTCCTGTGACAGTGTGAACCGGCACTCTCTGTCCTGTGACAGTGTGAACCGGCACTCTCTGTCCTGTGACAGTGTGAACCGGCACTCTCTGTCCTGTGACACTGTGAACCGGCACTCTCTGTCCTGTGACAGTGTGAACCGGCACTCTCTGTCCTGTGACAGTGTGAACCGGCACTCTCTGTCCTGTGACAGTGTGAACCGGCACTCTCTGTCCTGTGACAGTGTGAACCGGCACTCTCTGTCCTGTGACAGTGTGAACCGGCACTCTCTGTCCTGTGACAGTGTGAACCGGCACTCTCTGTCCTGTGACACTGTGAACCGGCACTCTCTGTCCTGTGACAGTGTGAACCGGCACTCTCTGTCCTGTGACAGTGTGAACCGGCACTCTCTGTCCTGTGACACTGTGAACCGGCACTCTCTGTCCTGTGACAGTGTGAACCGGCACTCTCTGTCCTGTGACAGTGTGAACCGGCACTCTCTGTCCTGTGACACTGTGAACCGGCACTCTCTGTCCTGTGACACTGTGAACCGGCACTCTCTGTCCTGTGACAGTGTGAACCGGCACTCTCTGTCCTGTGACAGTGTGAACCGGCACTCTCTGTCCTGTGACAGTGTGAACCGGCACTCTCTGTCCTGTGACAGTGTGAACCGGCACTCTCTGTCCTGTGACAGTGTGAACCGGCACTCTCTGTCCTGTGACAGTGTGAACCGGCACTCTCTGTCCTGTGACAGTGTGAACCGGCACTCTCTGTCCTGTGACAGTGTGAACCGGCACTCTCTGTCCTGTGACAGTGTGAACCGGCACTCTCTGTCCTGTGACAGTGTGAACCGGCACTCTCTGTCCTGTGACAGTGTGAACCGGCACTCTCTGTCCTGTGACAGTGTGAACCGGCACTCTCTGTCCTGTGACAGTGTGAACCGGCACTCTCTGTCCTGTGACAGTGTGAACCGGCACTCTCTGTCCTGTGACAGTGTGAACCGGCACTCTCTGTCCTGTGACAGTGTGAACCGGCACTCTCTGTCCTGTGACACTGTGAACCGGCACTCTCTGTCCTGTGACAGTGTGAACCGGCACTCTCTGTCCTGTGACAGTGTGAACCGGCACTCTCTGTCCTGTGACAGTGTGAACCGGCACTCTCTGTCCTGTGACAGTGTGAACCGGCACTCTCTGTCCTGTGACAGTGTGAACCGGCACTCTCTGTCCTGTGACAGTGTGAACCGGCACTCTCTGTCCTGTGACAGTGTGAACCGGCACTCTCTGTCCTGTGACAGTGTGAACCGGCACTCTCTGTCCTGTGACAGTGTGAACCGGCACTCTCTGTCCTGTGACAGTGTGAACCGGCACTCTCTGTCCTGTGACAGTGTGAACCGGCACTCTCTGTCCTGTGACAGTGTGAACCGGCACTCTCTGTCCTGTGACAGTGTGAACCGGCACTCTCTGTCCTGTGACAGTGTGAACCGGCACTCTCTGTCCTGTGACAGTGTGAACCGGCACTCTCTGTCCTGTGACAGTGTGAACCGGCACTCTCTGTCCTGTGACAGTGTGAACCGGCACTCTCTGTCCTGTGACAGTGTGAACCGGCACTCTCTGTCCTGTGACAGTGTGAACCGGCACTCTCTGTCCTGTGACAGTGTGAACCGGCACTCTCTGTCCTGTGACAGTGTGAACCGGCACTCTCTGTCCTGTGACAGTGTGAACCGGCACTCTCTGTCCTGTGACAGTGTGAACCGGCACTCTCTGTCCTGTGACAGTGTGAACCGGCACTCTCTGTCCTGTGACAGTGTGAACCGGCACTCTCTGTCCTGTGACAGTGTGAACCGGCACTCTCTGTCCTGTGACAGTGTGAACCGGCACTCTCTGTCCTGTGACAGTGTGAACCGGCACTCTCTGTCCTGTGACAGTGTGAACCGGCACTCTCTGTCCTGTGACAGTGTGAACCGGCACTCTCTGTCCTGTGACAGTGTGAACCGGCACTCTCTGTCCTGTGACAGTGTGAACCGGCACTCTCTGTCCTGTGACAGTGTGAACCGGCACTCTCTGTCCTGTGACAGTGTGAACCGGCACTCTCTGTCCTGTGACAGTGTGAACCGGCACTCTCTGTCCTGTGACAGTGTGAACCGGCACTCTCTGTCCTGTGACAGTGTGAACCGGCACTCTCTGTCCTGTGACAGTGTGAACCGGCACTCTCTGTCCTGTGACAGTGTGAACCGGCACTCTCTGTCCTGTGACAGTGTGAACCGGCACTCTCTGTCCTGTGACAGTGTGAACCGGCACTCTCTGTCCTGTGACAGTGTGAACCGGCACTCTCTGTCCTGTGACAGTGTGAACCGGCACTCTCTGTCCTGTGACAGTGTGAACCGGCACTCTCTGTCCTGTGACAGTGTGAACCGGCACTCTCTGTCCTGTGACAGTGTGAACCGGCACTCTCTGTCCTGTGACAGTGTGAACCGGCACTCTCTGTCCTGTGACACTGTGAACCGGCACTCTCTGTCCTGTGACAGTGTGAACCGGCACTCTCTGTCCTGTGACAGTGTGAACCGGCACTCTCTGTCCTGTGACACTGTGAACCGGCACTCTCTGTCCTGTGACAGTGTGAACCGGCACTCTCTGTCCTGTGACACTGTGAACCGGCACTCTCTGTCCTGTGACAGTGTGAACCGGCACTCTCTGTCCTGTGACAGTGTGAACCGGCACTCTCTGTCCTGTGACACTGTGAACCGGCACTCTCTGTCCTGTGACAGTGTGAACCGGCACTCTCTGTCCTGTGACAGTGTGAACCGGCACTCTCTGTCCTGTGACAGTGTGAACCGGCACTCTCTGTCCTGTGACAGTGTGAACCGGCACTCTCTGTCCTGTGACAGTGTGAACCGGCACTCTCTGTCCTGTGACAGTGTGAACCGGCACTCTCTGTCCTGTGACAGTGTGAACCGGCACTCTCTGTCCTGTGACAGTGTGAACCGGCACTCTCTGTCCTGTGACAGTGTGAACCGGCACTCTCTGTCCTGTGACAGTGTGAACCGGCACTCTCTGTCCTGTGACAGTGTGAACCGGCACTCTCTGTCCTGTGACAGTGTGAACCGGCACTCTCTGTCCTGTGACAGTGTGAACCGGCACTCTCTGTCCTGTGACAGTGTGAACCGGCACTCTCTGTCCTGTGACAGTGTGAACCGGCACTCTCTGTCCTGTGACAGTGTGAACCGGCACTCTCTGTCCTGTGACAGTGTGAACCGGCACTCTCTGTCCTGTGACAGTGTGAACCGGCACTCTCTGTCCTGTGACAGTGTGAACCGGCACTCTCTGTCCTGTGACAGTGTGAACCGGCACTCTCTGTCCTGTGACAGTGTGAACCGGCACTCTCTGTCCTGTGACAGTGTGAACCGGCACTCTCTGTCCTGTGACAGTGTGAACCGGCACTCTCTGTCCTGTGACAGTGTGAACCGGCACTCTCTGTCCTGTGACAGTGTGAACCGGCACTCTCTGTCCTGTGACAGTGTGAACCGGCACTCTCTGTCCTGTGACAGTGTGAACCGGCACTCTCTGTCCTGTGACAGTGTGAACCGGCACTCTCTGTCCTGTGACACTGTGAACCGGCACTCTCTGTCCTGTGACAGTGTGAACCGGCACTCTCTGTCCTGTGACAGTGTGAACCGGCACTCTCTGTCCTGTGACAGTGTGAACCGGCACTCTCTGTCCTGTGACAGTGTGAACCGGCACTCTCTGTCCTGTGACAGTGTGAACCGGCACTCTCTGTCCTGTGACAGTGTGAACCGGCACTCTCTGTCCTGTGACAGTGTGAACCGGCACTCTCTGTCCTGTGACAGTGTGAACCGGCACTCTCTGTCCTGTGACAGTGTGAACCGGCACTCTCTGTCCTGTGACAGTGTGAACCGGCACTCTCTGTCCTGTGACAGTGTGAACCGGCACTCTCTGTCCTGTGACAGTGTGAACCGGCACTCTCTGTCCTGTGACAGTGTGAACCGGCACTCTCTGTCCTGTGACAGTGTGAACCGGCACTCTCTGTCCTGTGACAGTGTGAACCGGCACTCTCTGTCCTGTGACACTGTGAACCGGCACTCTCTGTCCTGTGACAGTGTGAACCGGCACTCTCTGTCCTGTGACAGTGTGAACCGGCACTCTCTGTCCTGTGACAGTGTGAACCGGCACTCTCTGTCCTGTGACAGTGTGAACCGGCACTCTCTGTCCTGTGACAGTGTGAACCGGCACTCTCTGTCCTGTGACAGTGTGAACCGGCACTCTCTGTCCTGTGACAGTGTGAACCGGCACTCTCTGTCCTGTGACAGTGTGAACCGGCACTCTCTGTCCTGTGACAGTGTGAACCGGCACTCTCTGTCCTGTGACAGTGTGAACCGGCACTCTCTGTCCTGTGACAGTGTGAACCGGCACTCTCTGTCCTGTGACAGTGTGAACCGGCACTCTCTGTCCTGTGACACTGTGAACCGGCACTCTCTGTCCTGTGACAGTGTGAACCGGCACTCTCTGTCCTGTGACAGTGTGAACCGGCACTCTCTGTCCTGTGACAGTGTGAACCGGCACTCTCTGTCCTGTGACAGTGTGAACCGGCACTCTCTGTCCTGTGACAGTGTGAACCGGCACTCTCTGTCCTGTGACAGTGTGAACCGGCACTCTCTGTCCTGTGACAGTGTGAACCGGCACTCTCTGTCCTGTGACACTGTGAACCGGCACTCTCTGTCCTGTGACACTGTGAACCGGCACTCTCTGTCCTGTGACAGTGTGAACCGGCACTCTCTGTCCTGTGACAGTGTGAACCGGCACTCTCTGTCCTGTGACACTGTGAACCGGCACTCTCTGTCCTGTGACAGTGTGAACCGGCACTCTCTGTCCTGTGACACTGTGAACCGGCACTCTCTGTCCTGTGACAGTGTGAACCGGCACTCTCTGTCCTGTGACAGTGTGAACCGGCACTCTCTGTCCTGTGACAGTGTGAACCGGCACTCTCTGTCCTGTGACAGTGTGAACCGGCACTCTCTGTCCTGTGACAGTGTGAACCGGCACTCTCTGTCCTGTGACAGTGTGAACCGGCACTCTCTGTCCTGTGACAGTGTGAACCGGCACTCTCTGTCCTGTGACAGTGTGAACCGGCACTCTCTGTCCTGTGACAGTGTGAACCGGCACTCTCTGTCCTGTGACAGTGTGAACCGGCACTCTCTGTCCTGTGACAGTGTGAACCGGCACTCTCTGTCCTGTGACAGTGTGAACCGGCACTCTCTGTCCTGTGACAGTGTGAACCGGCACTCTCTGTCCTGTGACAGTGTGAACCGGCACTCTCTGTCCTGTGACAGTGTGAACCGGCACTCTCTGTCCTGTGACAGTGTGAACCGGCACTCTCTGTCCTGTGACAGTGTGAACCGGCACTCTCTGTCCTGTGACAGTGTGAACCGGCACTCTCTGTCCTGTGACAGTGTGAACCGGCACTCTCTGTCCTGTGACAGTGTGAACCGGCACTCTCTGTCCTGTGACAGTGTGAACCGGCACTCTCTGTCCTGTGACAGTGTGAACCGGCACTCTCTGTCCTGTGACAGTGTGAACCGGCACTCTCTGTCCTGTGACAGTGTGAACCGGCACTCTCTGTCCTGTGACAGTGTGAACCGGCACTCTCTGTCCTGTGACAGTGTGAACCGGCACTCTCTGTCCTGTGACAGTGTGAACCGGCACTCTCTGTCCTGTGACAGTGTGAACCGGCACTCTCTGTCCTGTGACACTGTGAACCGGCACTCTCTGTCCTGTGACAGTGTGAACCGGCACTCTCTGTCCTGTGACAGTGTGAACCGGCACTCTCTGTCCTGTGACAGTGTGAACCGGCACTCTCTGTCCTGTGACAGTGTGAACCGGCACTCTCTGTCCTGTGACAGTGTGAACCGGCACTCTCTGTCCTGTGACAGTGTGAACCGGCACTCTCTGTCCTGTGACAGTGTGAACCGGCACTCTCTGTCCTGTGACAGTGTGAACCGGCACTCTCTGTCCTGTGACAGTGTGAACCGGCACTCTCTGTCCTGTGACAGTGTGAACCGGCACTCTCTGTCCTGTGACAGTGTGAACCGGCACTCTCTGTCCTGTGACAGTGTGAACCGGCACTCTCTGTCCTGTGACACTGTGAACCGGCACTCTCTGTCCTGTGACAGTGTGAACCGGCACTCTCTGTCCTGTGACAGTGTGAACCGGCACTCTCTGTCCTGTGACAGTGTGAACCGGCACTCTCTGTCCTGTGACAGTGTGAACCGGCACTCTCTGTCCTGTGACAGTGTGAACCGGCACTCTCTGTCCTGTGACAGTGTGAACCGGCACTCTCTGTCCTGTGACAGTGTGAACCGGCACTCTCTGTCCTGTGACACTGTGAACCGGCACTCTCTGTCCTGTGACAGTGTGAACCGGCACTCTCTGTCCTGTGACAGTGTGAACCGGCACTCTCTGTCCTGTGACAGTGTGAACCGGCACTCTCTGTCCTGTGACAGTGTGAACCGGCACTCTCTGTCCTGTGACAGTGTGAACCGGCACTCTCTGTCCTGTGACAGTGTGAACCGGCACTCTCTGTCCTGTGACAGTGTGAACCGGCACTCTCTGTCCTGTGACAGTGTGAACCGGCACTCTCTGTCCTGTGACAGTGTGAACCGGCACTCTCTGTCCTGTGACAGTGTGAACCGGCACTCTCTGTCCTGTGACAGTGTGAACCGGCACTCTCTGTCCTGTGACAGTGTGAACCGGCACTCTCTGTCCTGTGACAGTGTGAACCGGCACTCTCTGTCCTGTGACAGTGTGAACCGGCACTCTCTGTCCTGTGACAGTGTGAACCGGCACTCTCTGTCCTGTGACAGTGTGAACCGGCACTCTCTGTCCTGTGACAGTGTGAACCGGCACTCTCTGTCCTGTGACAGTGTGAACCGGCACTCTCTGTCCTGTGACAGTGTGAACCGGCACTCTCTGTCCTGTGACAGTGTGAACCGGCACTCTCTGTCCTGTGACAGTGTGAACCGGCACTCTCTGTCCTGTGACAGTGTGAACCGGCACTCTCTGTCCTGTGACAGTGTGAACCGGCACTCTCTGTCCTGTGACAGTGTGAACCGGCACTCTCTGTCCTGTGACAGTGTGAACCGGCACTCTCTGTCCTGTGACAGTGTGAACCGGCACTCTCTGTCCTGTGACAGTGTGAACCGGCACTCTCTGTCCTGTGACAGTGTGAACCGGCACTCTCTGTCCTGTGACAGTGTGAACCGGCACTCTCTGTCCTGTGACAGTGTGAACCGGCACTCTCTGTCCTGTGACAGTGTGAACCGGCACTCTCTGTCCTGTGACAGTGTGAACCGGCACTCTCTGTCCTGTGACAGTGTGAACCGGCACTCTCTGTCCTGTGACAGTGTGAACCGGCACTCTCTGTCCTGTGACAGTGTGAACCGGCACTCTCTGTCCTGTGACAGTGTGAACCGGCACTCTCTGTCCTGTGACAGTGTGAACCGGCACTCTCTGTCCTGTGACAGTGTGAACCGGCACTCTCTGTCCTGTGACACTGTGAACCGGCACTCTCTGTCCTGTGACAGTGTGAACCGGCACTCTCTGTCCTGTGACAGTGTGAACCGGCACTCTCTGTCCTGTGACAGTGTGAACCGGCACTCTCTGTCCTGTGACAGTGTGAACCGGCACTCTCTGTCCTGTGACAGTGTGAACCGGCACTCTCTGTCCTGTGACAGTGTGAACCGGCACTCTCTGTCCTGTGACAGTGTGAACCGGCACTCTCTGTCCTGTGACAGTGTGAACCGGCACTCTCTGTCCTGTGACAGTGTGAACCGGCACTCTCTGTCCTGTGACAGTGTGAACCGGCACTCTCTGTCCTGTGACAGTGTGAACCGGCACTCTCTGTCCTGTGACAGTGTGAACCGGCACTCTCTGTCCTGTGACAGTGTGAACCGGCACTCTCTGTCCTGTGACAGTGTGAACCGGCACTCTCTGTCCTGTGACAGTGTGAACCGGCACTCTCTGTCCTGTGACAGTGTGAACCGGCACTCTCTGTCCTGTGACAGTGTGAACCGGCACTCTCTGTCCTGTGACAGTGTGAACCGGCACTCTCTGTCCTGTGACAGTGTGAACCGGCACTCTCTGTCCTGTGACAGTGTGAACCGGCACTCTCTGTCCTGTGACAGTGTGAACCGGCACTCTCTGTCCTGTGACAGTGTGAACCGGCACTCTCTGTCCTGTGACAGTGTGAACCGGCACTCTCTGTCCTGTGACAGTGTGAACCGGCACTCTCTGTCCTGTGACAGTGTGAACCGGCACTCTCTGTCCTGTGACAGTGTGAACCGGCACTCTCTGTCCTGTGACAGTGTGAACCGGCACTCTCTGTCCTGTGACAGTGTGAACCGGCACTCTCTGTCCTGTGACAGTGTGAACCGGCACTCTCTGTCCTGTGACAGTGTGAACCGGCACTCTCTGTCCTGTGACAGTGTGAACCGGCACTCTCTGTCCTGTGACAGTGTGAACCGGCACTCTCTGTCCTGTGACAGTGTGAACCGGCACTCTCTGTCCTGTGACAGTGTGAACCGGCACTCTCTGTCCTGTGACAGTGTGAACCGGCACTCTCTGTCCTGTGACAGTGTGAACCGGCACTCTCTGTCCTGTGACAGTGTGAACCGGCACTCTCTGTCCTGTGACAGTGTGAACCGGCACTCTCTGTCCTGTGACAGTGTGAACCGGCACTCTCTGTCCTGTGACAGTGTGAACCGGCACTCTCTGTCCTGTGACAGTGTGAACCGGCACTCTCTGTCCTGTGACAGTGTGAACCGGCACTCTCTGTCCTGTGACAGTGTGAACCGGCACTCTCTGTCCTGTGACAGTGTGAACCGGCACTCTCTGTCCTGTGACAGTGTGAACCGGCACTCTCTGTCCTGTGACAGTGTGAACCGGCACTCTCTGTCCTGTGACAGTGTGAACCGGCACTCTCTGTCCTGTGACAGTGTGAACCGGCACTCTCTGTCCTGTGACAGTGTGAACCGGCACTCTCTGTCCTGTGACAGTGTGAACCGGCACTCTCTGTCCTGTGACAGTGTGAACCGGCACTCTCTGTCCTGTGACAGTGTGAACCGGCACTCTCTGTCCTGTGACAGTGTGAACCGGCACTCTCTGTCCTGTGACAGTGTGAACCGGCACTCTCTGTCCTGTGACAGTGTGAACCGGCACTCTCTGTCCTGTGACAGTGTGAACCGGCACTCTCTGTCCTGTGACACTGTGAACCGGCACTCTCTGTCCTGTGACAGTGTGAACCGGCACTCTCTGTCCTGTGACAGTGTGAACCGGCACTCTCTGTCCTGTGACAGTGTGAACCGGCACTCTCTGTCCTGTGACAGTGTGAACCGGCACTCTCTGTCCTGTGACAGTGTGAACCGGCACTCTCTGTCCTGTGACAGTGTGAACCGGCACTCTCTGTCCTGTGACAGTGTGAACCGGCACTCTCTGTCCTGTGACAGTGTGAACCGGCACTCTCTGTCCTGTGACAGTGTGAACCGGCACTCTCTGTCCTGTGACAGTGTGAACCGGCACTCTCTGTCCTGTGACAGTGTGAACCGGCACTCTCTGTCCTGTGACAGTGTGAACCGGCACTCTCTGTCCTGTGACAGTGTGAACCGGCACTCTCTGTCCTGTGACAGTGTGAACCGGCACTCTCTGTCCTGTGACAGTGTGAACCGGCACTCTCTGTCCTGTGACAGTGTGAACCGGCACTCTCTGTCCTGTGACAGTGTGAACCGGCACTCTCTGTCCTGTGACAGTGTGAACCGGCACTCTCTGTCCTGTGACAGTGTGAACCGGCACTCTCTGTCCTGTGACAGTGTGAACCGGCACTCTCTGTCCTGTGACAGTGTGAACCGGCACTCTCTGTCCTGTGACAGTGTGAACCGGCACTCTCTGTCCTGTGACAGTGTGAACCGGCACTCTCTGTCCTGTGACAGTGTGAACCGGCACTCTCTGTCCTGTGACAGTGTGAACCGGCACTCTCTGTCCTGTGACAGTGTGAACCGGCACTCTCTGTCCTGTGACAGTGTGAACCGGCACTCTCTGTCCTGTGACAGTGTGAACCGGCACTCTCTGTCCTGTGACAGTGTGAACCGGCACTCTCTGTCCTGTGACAGTGTGAACCGGCACTCTCTGTCCTGTGACAGTGTGAACCGGCACTCTCTGTCCTGTGACAGTGTGAACCGGCACTCTCTGTCCTGTGACAGTGTGAACCGGCACTCTCTGTCCTGTGACAGTGTGAACCGGCACTCTCTGTCCTGTGACAGTGTGAACCGGCACTCTCTGTCCTGTGACAGTGTGAACCGGCACTCTCTGTCCTGTGACAGTGTGAACCGGCACTCTCTGTCCTGTGACAGTGTGAACCGGCACTCTCTGTCCTGTGACAGTGTGAACCGGCACTCTCTGTCCTGTGACAGTGTGAACCGGCACTCTCTGTCCTGTGACAGTGTGAACCGGCACTCTCTGTCCTGTGACACTGTGAACCGGCACTCTCTGTCCTGTGACAGTGTGAACCGGCACTCTCTGTCCTGTGACAGTGTGAACCGGCACTCTCTGTCCTGTGACACTGTGAACCGGCACTCTCTGTCCTGTGACAGTGTGAACCGGCACTCTCTGTCCTGTGACAGTGTGAACCGGCACTCTCTGTCCTGTGACAGTGTGAACCGGCACTCTCTGTCCTGTGACAGTGTGAACCGGCACTCTCTGTCCTGTGACAGTGTGAACCGGCACTCTCTGTCCTGTGACAGTGTGAACCGGCACTCTCTGTCCTGTGACAGTGTGAACCGGCACTCTCTGTCCTGTGACAGTGTGAACCGGCACTCTCTGTCCTGTGACAGTGTGAACCGGCACTCTCTGTCCTGTGACAGTGTGAACCGGCACTCTCTGTCCTGTGACAGTGTGAACCGGCACTCTCTGTCCTGTGACAGTGTGAACCGGCACTCTCTGTCCTGTGACAGTGTGAACCGGCACTCTCTGTCCTGTGACAGTGTGAACCGGCACTCTCTGTCCTGTGACAGTGTGAACCGGCACTCTCTGTCCTGTGACAGTGTGAACCGGCACTCTCTGTCCTGTGACAGTGTGAACCGGCACTCTCTGTCCTGTGACAGTGTGAACCGGCACTCTCTGTCCTGTGACAGTGTGAACCGGCACTCTCTGTCCTGTGACAGTGTGAACCGGCACTCTCTGTCCTGTGACAGTGTGAACCGGCACTCTCTGTCCTGTGACAGTGTGAACCGGCACTCTCTGTCCTGTGACAGTGTGAACCGGCACTCTCTGTCCTGTGACAGTGTGAACCGGCACTCTCTGTCCTGTGACAGTGTGAACCGGCACTCTCTGTCCTGTGACAGTGTGAACCGGCACTCTCTGTCCTGTGACAGTGTGAACCGGCACTCTCTGTCCTGTGACAGTGTGAACCGGCACTCTCTGTCCTGTGACAGTGTGAACCGGCACTCTCTGTCCTGTGACAGTGTGAACCGGCACTCTCTGTCCTGTGACAGTGTGAACCGGCACTCTCTGTCCTGTGACAGTGTGAACCGGCACTCTCTGTCCTGTGACAGTGTGAACCGGCACTCTCTGTCCTGTGACAGTGTGAACCGGCACTCTCTGTCCTGTGACAGTGTGAACCGGCACTCTCTGTCCTGTGACAGTGTGAACCGGCACTCTCTGTCCTGTGACAGTGTGAACCGGCACTCTCTGTCCTGTGACAGTGTGAACCGGCACTCTCTGTCCTGTGACAGTGTGAACCGGCACTCTCTGTCCTGTGACAGTGTGAACCGGCACTCTCTGTCCTGTGACAGTGTGAACCGGCACTCTCTGTCCTGTGACAGTGTGAACCGGCACTCTCTGTCCTGTGACAGTGTGAACCGGCACTCTCTGTCCTGTGACAGTGTGAACCGGCACTCTCTGTCCTGTGACAGTGTGAACCGGCACTCTCTGTCCTGTGACAGTGTGAACCGGCACTCTCTGTCCTGTGACAGTGTGAACCGGCACTCTCTGTCCTGTGACAGTGTGAACCGGCACTCTCTGTCCTGTGACAGTGTGAACCGGCACTCTCTGTCCTGTGACAGTGTGAACCGGCACTCTCTGTCCTGTGACAGTGTGAACCGGCACTCTCTGTCCTGTGACAGTGTGAACCGGCACTCTCTGTCCTGTGACAGTGTGAACCGGCACTCTCTGTCCTGTGACAGTGTGAACCGGCACTCTCTGTCCTGTGACAGTGTGAACCGGCACTCTCTGTCCTGTGACAGTGTGAACCGGCACTCTCTGTCCTGTGACAGTGTGAACCGGCACTCTCTGTCCTGTGACAGTGTGAACCGGCACTCTCTGTCCTGTGACAGTGTGAACCGGCACTCTCTGTCCTGTGACACTGTGAACCGGCACTCTCTGTCCTGTGACAGTGTGAACCGGCACTCTCTGTCCTGTGACAGTGTGAACCGGCACTCTCTGTCCTGTGACAGTGTGAACCGGCACTCTCTGTCCTGTGACAGTGTGAACCGGCACTCTCTGTCCTGTGACAGTGTGAACCGGCACTCTCTGTCCTGTGACAGTGTGAACCGGCACTCTCTGTCCTGTGACAGTGTGAACCGGCACTCTCTGTCCTGTGACAGTGTGAACCGGCACTCTCTGTCCTGTGACAGTGTGAACCGGCACTCTCTGTCCTGTGACAGTGTGAACCGGCACTCTCTGTCCTGTGACAGTGTGAACCGGCACTCTCTGTCCTGTGACAGTGTGAACCGGCACTCTCTGTCCTGTGACAGTGTGAACCGGCACTCTCTGTCCTGTGACAGTGTGAACCGGCACTCTCTGTCCTGTGACAGTGTGAACCGGCACTCTCTGTCCTGTGACAGTGTGAACCGGCACTCTCTGTCCTGTGACAGTGTGAACCGGCACTCTCTGTCCTGTGACAGTGTGAACCGGCACTCTCTGTCCTGTGACAGTGTGAACCGGCACTCTCTGTCCTGTGACAGTGTGAACCGGCACTCTCTGTCCTGTGACAGTGTGAACCGGCACTCTCTGTCCTGTGACAGTGTGAACCGGCACTCTCTGTCCTGTGACAGTGTGAACCGGCACTCTCTGTCCTGTGACAGTGTGAACCGGCACTCTCTGTCCTGTGACAGTGTGAACCGGCACTCTCTGTCCTGTGACAGTGTGAACCGGCACTCTCTGTCCTGTGACAGTGTGAACCGGCACTCTCTGTCCTGTGACAGTGTGAACCGGCACTCTCTGTCCTGTGACAGTGTGAACCGGCACTCTCTGTCCTGTGACAGTGTGAACCGGCACTCTCTGTCCTGTGACAGTGTGAACCGGCACTCTCTGTCCTGTGACAGTGTGAACCGGCACTCTCTGTCCTGTGACAGTGTGAACCGGCACTCTCTGTCCTGTGACAGTGTGAACCGGCACTCTCTGTCCTGTGACAGTGTGAACCGGCACTCTCTGTCCTGTGACAGTGTGAACCGGCACTCTCTGTCCTGTGACAGTGTGAACCGGCACTCTCTGTCCTGTGACAGTGTGAACCGGCACTCTCTGTCCTGTGACAGTGTGAACCGGCACTCTCTGTCCTGTGACAGTGTGAACCGGCACTCTCTGTCCTGTGACAGTGTGAACCGGCACTCTCTGTCCTGTGACAGTGTGAACCGGCACTCTCTGTCCTGTGACAGTGTGAACCGGCACTCTCTGTCCTGTGACAGTGTGAACCGGCACTCTCTGTCCTGTGACAGTGTGAACCGGCACTCTCTGTCCTGTGACAGTGTGAACCGGCACTCTCTGTCCTGTGACAGTGTGAACCGGCACTCTCTGTCCTGTGACAGTGTGAACCGGCACTCTCTGTCCTGTGACAGTGTGAACCGGCACTCTCTGTCCTGTGACAGTGTGAACCGGCACTCTCTGTCCTGTGACAGTGTGAACCGGCACTCTCTGTCCTGTGACAGTGTGAACCGGCACTCTCTGTCCTGTGACAGTGTGAACCGGCACTCTCTGTCCTGTGACAGTGTGAACCGGCACTCTCTGTCCTGTGACAGTGTGAACCGGCACTCTCTGTCCTGTGACAGTGTGAACCGGCACTCTCTGTCCTGTGACAGTGTGAACCGGCACTCTCTGTCCTGTGACAGTGTGAACCGGCACTCTCTGTCCTGTGACAGTGTGAACCGGCACTCTCTGTCCTGTGACAGTGTGAACCGGCACTCTCTGTCCTGTGACAGTGTGAACCGGCACTCTCTGTCCTGTGACAGTGTGAACCGGCACTCTCTGTCCTGTGACAGTGTGAACCGGCACTCTCTGTCCTGTGACAGTGTGAACCGGCACTCTCTGTCCTGTGACAGTGTGAACCGGCACTCTCTGTCCTGTGACAGTGTGAACCGGCACTCTCTGTCCTGTGACAGTGTGAACCGGCACTCTCTGTCCTGTGACAGTGTGAACCGGCACTCTCTGTCCTGTGACAGTGTGAACCGGCACTCTCTGTCCTGTGACAGTGTGAACCGGCACTCTCTGTCCTGTGACAGTGTGAACCGGCACTCTCTGTCCTGTGACACTGTGAACCGGCACTCTCTGTCCTGTGACAGTGTGAACCGGCACTCTCTGTCCTGTGACAGTGTGAACCGGCACTCTCTGTCCTGTGACAGTGTGAACCGGCACTCTCTGTCCTGTGACAGTGTGAACCGGCACTCTCTGTCCTGTGACAGTGTGAACCGGCACTCTCTGTCCTGTGACAGTGTGAACCGGCACTCTCTGTCCTGTGACAGTGTGAACCGGCACTCTCTGTCCTGTGACAGTGTGAACCGGCACTCTCTGTCCTGTGACAGTGTGAACCGGCACTCTCTGTCCTGTGACAGTGTGAACCGGCACTCTCTGTCCTGTGACAGTGTGAACCGGCACTCTCTGTCCTGTGACAGTGTGAACCGGCACTCTCTGTCCTGTGACAGTGTGAACCGGCACTCTCTGTCCTGTGACAGTGTGAACCGGCACTCTCTGTCCTGTGACAGTGTGAACCGGCACTCTCTGTCCTGTGACAGTGTGAACCGGCACTCTCTGTCCTGTGACAGTGTGAACCGGCACTCTCTGTCCTGTGACAGTGTGAACCGGCACTCTCTGTCCTGTGACAGTGTGAACCGGCACTCTCTGTCCTGTGACAGTGTGAACCGGCACTCTCTGTCCTGTGACAGTGTGAACCGGCACTCTCTGTCCTGTGACAGTGTGAACCGGCACTCTCTGTCCTGTGACAGTGTGAACCGGCACTCTCTGTCCTGTGACAGTGTGAACCGGCACTCTCTGTCCTGTGACAGTGTGAACCGGCACTCTCTGTCCTGTGACAGTGTGAACCGGCACTCTCTGTCCTGTGACAGTGTGAACCGGCACTCTCTGTCCTGTGACAGTGTGAACCGGCACTCTCTGTCCTGTGACAGTGTGAACCGGCACTCTCTGTCCTGTGACAGTGTGAACCGGCACTCTCTGTCCTGTGACAGTGTGAACCGGCACTCTCTGTCCTGTGACAGTGTGAACCGGCACTCTCTGTCCTGTGACAGTGTGAACCGGCACTCTCTGTCCTGTGACAGTGTGAACCGGCACTCTCTGTCCTGTGACACTGTGAACCGGCACTCTCTGTCCTGTGACAGTGTGAACCGGCACTCTCTGTCCTGTGACAGTGTGAACCGGCACTCTCTGTCCTGTGACAGTGTGAACCGGCACTCTCTGTCCTGTGACAGTGTGAACCGGCACTCTCTGTCCTGTGACAGTGTGAACCGGCACTCTCTGTCCTGTGACAGTGTGAACCGGCACTCTCTGTCCTGTGACAGTGTGAACCGGCACTCTCTGTCCTGTGACAGTGTGAACCGGCACTCTCTGTCCTGTGACAGTGTGAACCGGCACTCTCTGTCCTGTGACAGTGTGAACCGGCACTCTCTGTCCTGTGACAGTGTGAACCGGCACTCTCTGTCCTGTGACAGTGTGAACCGGCACTCTCTGTCCTGTGACAGTGTGAACCGGCACTCTCTGTCCTGTGACAGTGTGAACCGGCACTCTCTGTCCTGTGACAGTGTGAACCGGCACTCTCTGTCCTGTGACAGTGTGAACCGGCACTCTCTGTCCTGTGACAGTGTGAACCGGCACTCTCTGTCCTGTGACAGTGTGAACCGGCACTCTCTGTCCTGTGACAGTGTGAACCGGCACTCTCTGTCCTGTGACAGTGTGAACCGGCACTCTCTGTCCTGTGACAGTGTGAACCGGCACTCTCTGTCCTGTGACAGTGTGAACCGGCACTCTCTGTCCTGTGACAGTGTGAACCGGCACTCTCTGTCCTGTGACAGTGTGAACCGGCACTCTCTGTCCTGTGACAGTGTGAACCGGCACTCTCTGTCCTGTGACAGTGTGAACCGGCACTCTCTGTCCTGTGACAGTGTGAACCGGCACTCTCTGTCCTGTGACAGTGTGAACCGGCACTCTCTGTCCTGTGACAGTGTGAACCGGCACTCTCTGTCCTGTGACAGTGTGAACCGGCACTCTCTGTCCTGTGACAGTGTGAACCGGCACTCTCTGTCCTGTGACAGTGTGAACCGGCACTCTCTGTCCTGTGACAGTGTGAACCGGCACTCTCTGTCCTGTGACAGTGTGAACCGGCACTCTCTGTCCTGTGACAGTGTGAACCGGCACTCTCTGTCCTGTGACAGTGTGAACCGGCACTCTCTGTCCTGTGACAGTGTGAACCGGCACTCTCTGTCCTGTGACAGTGTGAACCGGCACTCTCTGTCCTGTGACAGTGTGAACCGGCACTCTCTGTCCTGTGACAGTGTGAACCGGCACTCTCTGTCCTGTGACAGTGTGAACCGGCACTCTCTGTCCTGTGACAGTGTGAACCGGCACTCTCTGTCCTGTGACAGTGTGAACCGGCACTCTCTGTCCTGTGACAGTGTGAACCGGCACTCTCTGTCCTGTGACAGTGTGAACCGGCACTCTCTGTCCTGTGACAGTGTGAACCGGCACTCTCTGTCCTGTGACAGTGTGAACCGGCACTCTCTGTCCTGTGACAGTGTGAACCGGCACTCTCTGTCCTGTGACAGTGTGAACCGGCACTCTCTGTCCTGTGACAGTGTGAACCGGCACTCTCTGTCCTGTGACAGTGTGAACCGGCACTCTCTGTCCTGTGACAGTGTGAACCGGCACTCTCTGTCCTGTGACAGTGTGAACCGGCACTCTCTGTCCTGTGACAGTGTGAACCGGCACTCTCTGTCCTGTGACAGTGTGAACCGGCACTCTCTGTCCTGTGACAGTGTGAACCGGCACTCTCTGTCCTGTGACAGTGTGAACCGGCACTCTCTGTCCTGTGACAGTGTGAACCGGCACTCTCTGTCCTGTGACAGTGTGAACCGGCACTCTCTGTCCTGTGACAGTGTGAACCGGCACTCTCTGTCCTGTGACAGTGTGAACCGGCACTCTCTGTCCTGTGACAGTGTGAACCGGCACTCTCTGTCCTGTGACAGTGTGAACCGGCACTCTCTGTCCTGTGACAGTGTGAACCGGCACTCTCTGTCCTGTGACAGTGTGAACCGGCACTCTCTGTCCTGTGACAGTGTGAACCGGCACTCTCTGTCCTGTGACAGTGTGAACCGGCACTCTCTGTCCTGTGACAGTGTGAACCGGCACTCTCTGTCCTGTGACAGTGTGAACCGGCACTCTCTGTCCTGTGACAGTGTGAACCGGCACTCTCTGTCCTGTGACAGTGTGAACCGGCACTCTCTGTCCTGTGACAGTGTGAACCGGCACTCTCTGTCCTGTGACAGTGTGAACCGGCACTCTCTGTCCTGTGACAGTGTGAACCGGCACTCTCTGTCCTGTGACAGTGTGAACCGGCACTCTCTGTCCTGTGACAGTGTGAACCGGCACTCTCTGTCCTGTGACAGTGTGAACCGGCACTCTCTGTCCTGTGACAGTGTGAACCGGCACTCTCTGTCCTGTGACAGTGTGAACCGGCACTCTCTGTCCTGTGACAGTGTGAACCGGCACTCTCTGTCCTGTGACAGTGTGAACCGGCACTCTCTGTCCTGTGACAGTGTGAACCGGCACTCTCTGTCCTGTGACAGTGTGAACCGGCACTCTCTGTCCTGTGACAGTGTGAACCGGCACTCTCTGTCCTGTGACAGTGTGAACCGGCACTCTCTGTCCTGTGACAGTGTGAACCGGCACTCTCTGTCCTGTGACAGTGTGAACCGGCACTCTCTGTCCTGTGACAGTGTGAACCGGCACTCTCTGTCCTGTGACAGTGTGAACCGGCACTCTCTGTCCTGTGACAGTGTGAACCGGCACTCTCTGTCCTGTGACAGTGTGAACCGGCACTCTCTGTCCTGTGACAGTGTGAACCGGCACTCTCTGTCCTGTGACAGTGTGAACCGGCACTCTCTGTCCTGTGACAGTGTGAACCGGCACTCTCTGTCCTGTGACAGTGTGAACCGGCACTCTCTGTCCTGTGACAGTGTGAACCGGCACTCTCTGTCCTGTGACAGTGTGAACCGGCACTCTCTGTCCTGTGACAGTGTGAACCGGCACTCTCTGTCCTGTGACAGTGTGAACCGGCACTCTCTGTCCTGTGACAGTGTGAACCGGCACTCTCTGTCCTGTGACAGTGTGAACCGGCACTCTCTGTCCTGTGACAGTGTGAACCGGCACTCTCTGTCCTGTGACAGTGTGAACCGGCACTCTCTGTCCTGTGACAGTGTGAACCGGCACTCTCTGTCCTGTGACAGTGTGAACCGGCACTCTCTGTCCTGTGACAGTGTGAACCGGCACTCTCTGTCCTGTGACAGTGTGAACCGGCACTCTCTGTCCTGTGACAGTGTGAACCGGCACTCTCTGTCCTGTGACAGTGTGAACCGGCACTCTCTGTCCTGTGACAGTGTGAACCGGCACTCTCTGTCCTGTGACAGTGTGAACCGGCACTCTCTGTCCTGTGACAGTGTGAACCGGCACTCTCTGTCCTGTGACAGTGTGAACCGGCACTCTCTGTCCTGTGACAGTGTGAACCGGCACTCTCTGTCCTGTGACAGTGTGAACCGGCACTCTCTGTCCTGTGACAGTGTGAACCGGCACTCTCTGTCCTGTGACAGTGTGAACCGGCACTCTCTGTCCTGTGACAGTGTGAACCGGCACTCTCTGTCCTGTGACAGTGTGAACCGGCACTCTCTGTCCTGTGACAGTGTGAACCGGCACTCTCTGTCCTGTGACAGTGTGAACCGGCACTCTCTGTCCTGTGACAGTGTGAACCGGCACTCTCTGTCCTGTGACAGTGTGAACCGGCACTCTCTGTCCTGTGACAGTGTGAACCGGCACTCTCTGTCCTGTGACAGTGTGAACCGGCACTCTCTGTCCTGTGACAGTGTGAACCGGCACTCTCTGTCCTGTGACAGTGTGAACCGGCACTCTCTGTCCTGTGACAGTGTGAACCGGCACTCTCTGTCCTGTGACAGTGTGAACCGGCACTCTCTGTCCTGTGACAGTGTGAACCGGCACTCTCTGTCCTGTGACAGTGTGAACCGGCACTCTCTGTCCTGTGACAGTGTGAACCGGCACTCTCTGTCCTGTGACAGTGTGAACCGGCACTCTCTGTCCTGTGACAGTGTGAACCGGCACTCTCTGTCCTGTGACAGTGTGAACCGGCACTCTCTGTCCTGTGACAGTGTGAACCGGCACTCTCTGTCCTGTGACAGTGTGAACCGGCACTCTCTGTCCTGTGACAGTGTGAACCGGCACTCTCTGTCCTGTGACAGTGTGAACCGGCACTCTCTGTCCTGTGACAGTGTGAACCGGCACTCTCTGTCCTGTGACAGTGTGAACCGGCACTCTCTGTCCTGTGACAGTGTGAACCGGCACTCTCTGTCCTGTGACAGTGTGAACCGGCACTCTCTGTCCTGTGACAGTGTGAACCGGCACTCTCTGTCCTGTGACAGTGTGAACCGGCACTCTCTGTCCTGTGACAGTGTGAACCGGCACTCTCTGTCCTGTGACAGTGTGAACCGGCACTCTCTGTCCTGTGACAGTGTGAACCGGCACTCTCTGTCCTGTGACAGTGTGAACCGGCACTCTCTGTCCTGTGACAGTGTGAACCGGCACTCTCTGTCCTGTGACAGTGTGAACCGGCACTCTCTGTCCTGTGACAGTGTGAACCGGCACTCTCTGTCCTGTGACAGTGTGAACCGGCACTCTCTGTCCTGTGACAGTGTGAACCGGCACTCTCTGTCCTGTGACAGTGTGAACCGGCACTCTCTGTCCTGTGACAGTGTGAACCGGCACTCTCTGTCCTGTGACAGTGTGAACCGGCACTCTCTGTCCTGTGACAGTGTGAACCGGCACTCTCTGTCCTGTGACAGTGTGAACCGGCACTCTCTGTCCTGTGACAGTGTGAACCGGCACTCTCTGTCCTGTGACAGTGTGAACCGGCACTCTCTGTCCTGTGACAGTGTGAACCGGCACTCTCTGTCCTGTGACAGTGTGAACCGGCACTCTCTGTCCTGTGACAGTGTGAACCGGCACTCTCTGTCCTGTGACAGTGTGAACCGGCACTCTCTGTCCTGTGACAGTGTGAACCGGCACTCTCTGTCCTGTGACAGTGTGAACCGGCACTCTCTGTCCTGTGACAGTGTGAACCGGCACTCTCTGTCCTGTGACAGTGTGAACCGGCACTCTCTGTCCTGTGACAGTGTGAACCGGCACTCTCTGTCCTGTGACAGTGTGAACCGGCACTCTCTGTCCTGTGACAGTGTGAACCGGCACTCTCTGTCCTGTGACAGTGTGAACCGGCACTCTCTGTCCTGTGACAGTGTGAACCGGCACTCTCTGTCCTGTGACAGTGTGAACCGGCACTCTCTGTCCTGTGACAGTGTGAACCGGCACTCTCTGTCCTGTGACAGTGTGAACCGGCACTCTCTGTCCTGTGACAGTGTGAACCGGCACTCTCTGTCCTGTGACAGTGTGAACCGGCACTCTCTGTCCTGTGACAGTGTGAACCGGCACTCTCTGTCCTGTGACAGTGTGAACCGGCACTCTCTGTCCTGTGACAGTGTGAACCGGCACTCTCTGTCCTGTGACAGTGTGAACCGGCACTCTCTGTCCTGTGACAGTGTGAACCGGCACTCTCTGTCCTGTGACAGTGTGAACCGGCACTCTCTGTCCTGTGACAGTGTGAACCGGCACTCTCTGTCCTGTGACAGTGTGAACCGGCACTCTCTGTCCTGTGACAGTGTGAACCGGCACTCTCTGTCCTGTGACAGTGTGAACCGGCACTCTCTGTCCTGTGACAGTGTGAACCGGCACTCTCTGTCCTGTGACAGTGTGAACCGGCACTCTCTGTCCTGTGACAGTGTGAACCGGCACTCTCTGTCCTGTGACAGTGTGAACCGGCACTCTCTGTCCTGTGACAGTGTGAACCGGCACTCTCTGTCCTGTGACAGTGTGAACCGGCACTCTCTGTCCTGTGACAGTGTGAACCGGCACTCTCTGTCCTGTGACAGTGTGAACCGGCACTCTCTGTCCTGTGACAGTGTGAACCGGCACTCTCTGTCCTGTGACAGTGTGAACCGGCACTCTCTGTCCTGTGACAGTGTGAACCGGCACTCTCTGTCCTGTGACAGTGTGAACCGGCACTCTCTGTCCTGTGACAGTGTGAACCGGCACTCTCTGTCCTGTGACAGTGTGAACCGGCACTCTCTGTCCTGTGACAGTGTGAACCGGCACTCTCTGTCCTGTGACAGTGTGAACCGGCACTCTCTGTCCTGTGACAGTGTGAACCGGCACTCTCTGTCCTGTGACAGTGTGAACCGGCACTCTCTGTCCTGTGACAGTGTGAACCGGCACTCTCTGTCCTGTGACAGTGTGAACCGGCACTCTCTGTCCTGTGACAGTGTGAACCGGCACTCTCTGTCCTGTGACAGTGTGAACCGGCACTCTCTGTCCTGTGACAGTGTGAACCGGCACTCTCTGTCCTGTGACAGTGTGAACCGGCACTCTCTGTCCTGTGACAGTGTGAACCGGCACTCTCTGTCCTGTGACAGTGTGAACCGGCACTCTCTGTCCTGTGACAGTGTGAACCGGCACTCTCTGTCCTGTGACAGTGTGAACCGGCACTCTCTGTCCTGTGACAGTGTGAACCGGCACTCTCTGTCCTGTGACAGTGTGAACCGGCACTCTCTGTCCTGTGACAGTGTGAACCGGCACTCTCTGTCCTGTGACAGTGTGAACCGGCACTCTCTGTCCTGTGACAGTGTGAACCGGCACTCTCTGTCCTGTGACAGTGTGAACCGGCACTCTCTGTCCTGTGACAGTGTGAACCGGCACTCTCTGTCCTGTGACAGTGTGAACCGGCACTCTCTGTCCTGTGACAGTGTGAACCGGCACTCTCTGTCCTGTGACAGTGTGAACCGGCACTCTCTGTCCTGTGACAGTGTGAACCGGCACTCTCTGTCCTGTGACAGTGTGAACCGGCACTCTCTGTCCTGTGACAGTGTGAACCGGCACTCTCTGTCCTGTGACAGTGTGAACCGGCACTCTCTGTCCTGTGACAGTGTGAACCGGCACTCTCTGTCCTGTGACAGTGTGAACCGGCACTCTCTGTCCTGTGACAGTGTGAACCGGCACTCTCTGTCCTGTGACAGTGTGAACCGGCACTCTCTGTCCTGTGACAGTGTGAACCGGCACTCTCTGTCCTGTGACAGTGTGAACCGGCACTCTCTGTCCTGTGACAGTGTGAACCGGCACTCTCTGTCCTGTGACAGTGTGAACCGGCACTCTCTGTCCTGTGACAGTGTGAACCGGCACTCTCTGTCCTGTGACAGTGTGAACCGGCACTCTCTGTCCTGTGACAGTGTGAACCGGCACTCTCTGTCCTGTGACAGTGTGAACCGGCACTCTCTGTCCTGTGACAGTGTGAACCGGCACTCTCTGTCCTGTGACAGTGTGAACCGGCACTCTCTGTCCTGTGACAGTGTGAACCGGCACTCTCTGTCCTGTGACAGTGTGAACCGGCACTCTCTGTCCTGTGACAGTGTGAACCGGCACTCTCTGTCCTGTGACAGTGTGAACCGGCACTCTCTGTCCTGTGACAGTGTGAACCGGCACTCTCTGTCCTGTGACAGTGTGAACCGGCACTCTCTGTCCTGTGACAGTGTGAACCGGCACTCTCTGTCCTGTGACAGTGTGAACCGGCACTCTCTGTCCTGTGACAGTGTGAACCGGCACTCTCTGTCCTGTGACAGTGTGAACCGGCACTCTCTGTCCTGTGACAGTGTGAACCGGCACTCTCTGTCCTGTGACAGTGTGAACCGGCACTCTCTGTCCTGTGACAGTGTGAACCGGCACTCTCTGTCCTGTGACAGTGTGAACCGGCACTCTCTGTCCTGTGACAGTGTGAACCGGCACTCTCTGTCCTGTGACAGTGTGAACCGGCACTCTCTGTCCTGTGACAGTGTGAACCGGCACTCTCTGTCCTGTGACAGTGTGAACCGGCACTCTCTGTCCTGTGACAGTGTGAACCGGCACTCTCTGTCCTGTGACAGTGTGAACCGGCACTCTCTGTCCTGTGACAGTGTGAACCGGCACTCTCTGTCCTGTGACAGTGTGAACCGGCACTCTCTGTCCTGTGACAGTGTGAACCGGCACTCTCTGTCCTGTGACAGTGTGAACCGGCACTCTCTGTCCTGTGACAGTGTGAACCGGCACTCTCTGTCCTGTGACAGTGTGAACCGGCACTCTCTGTCCTGTGACAGTGTGAACCGGCACTCTCTGTCCTGTGACAGTGTGAACCGGCACTCTCTGTCCTGTGACAGTGTGAACCGGCACTCTCTGTCCTGTGACAGTGTGAACCGGCACTCTCTGTCCTGTGACAGTGTGAACCGGCACTCTCTGTCCTGTGACAGTGTGAACCGGCACTCTCTGTCCTGTGACAGTGTGAACCGGCACTCTCTGTCCTGTGACAGTGTGAACCGGCACTCTCTGTCCTGTGACAGTGTGAACCGGCACTCTCTGTCCTGTGACAGTGTGAACCGGCACTCTCTGTCCTGTGACAGTGTGAACCGGCACTCTCTGTCCTGTGACAGTGTGAACCGGCACTCTCTGTCCTGTGACAGTGTGAACCGGCACTCTCTGTCCTGTGACAGTGTGAACCGGCACTCTCTGTCCTGTGACAGTGTGAACCGGCACTCTCTGTCCTGTGACAGTGTGAACCGGCACTCTCTGTCCTGTGACAGTGTGAACCGGCACTCTCTGTCCTGTGACAGTGTGAACCGGCACTCTCTGTCCTGTGACAGTGTGAACCGGCACTCTCTGTCCTGTGACAGTGTGAACCGGCACTCTCTGTCCTGTGACAGTGTGAACCGGCACTCTCTGTCCTGTGACAGTGTGAACCGGCACTCTCTGTCCTGTGACAGTGTGAACCGGCACTCTCTGTCCTGTGACAGTGTGAACCGGCACTCTCTGTCCTGTGACAGTGTGAACCGGCACTCTCTGTCCTGTGACAGTGTGAACCGGCACTCTCTGTCCTGTGACAGTGTGAACCGGCACTCTCTGTCCTGTGACAGTGTGAACCGGCACTCTCTGTCCTGTGACAGTGTGAACCGGCACTCTCTGTCCTGTGACAGTGTGAACCGGCACTCTCTGTCCTGTGACAGTGTGAACCGGCACTCTCTGTCCTGTGACAGTGTGAACCGGCACTCTCTGTCCTGTGACAGTGTGAACCGGCACTCTCTGTCCTGTGACAGTGTGAACCGGCACTCTCTGTCCTGTGACAGTGTGAACCGGCACTCTCTGTCCTGTGACAGTGTGAACCGGCACTCTCTGTCCTGTGACAGTGTGAACCGGCACTCTCTGTCCTGTGACAGTGTGAACCGGCACTCTCTGTCCTGTGACAGTGTGAACCGGCACTCTCTGTCCTGTGACAGTGTGAACCGGCACTCTCTGTCCTGTGACAGTGTGAACCGGCACTCTCTGTCCTGTGACAGTGTGAACCGGCACTCTCTGTCCTGTGACAGTGTGAACCGGCACTCTCTGTCCTGTGACAGTGTGAACCGGCACTCTCTGTCCTGTGACAGTGTGAACCGGCACTCTCTGTCCTGTGACAGTGTGAACCGGCACTCTCTGTCCTGTGACAGTGTGAACCGGCACTCTCTGTCCTGTGACAGTGTGAACCGGCACTCTCTGTCCTGTGACAGTGTGAACCGGCACTCTCTGTCCTGTGACAGTGTGAACCGGCACTCTCTGTCCTGTGACAGTGTGAACCGGCACTCTCTGTCCTGTGACAGTGTGAACCGGCACTCTCTGTCCTGTGACAGTGTGAACCGGCACTCTCTGTCCTGTGACAGTGTGAACCGGCACTCTCTGTCCTGTGACAGTGTGAACCGGCACTCTCTGTCCTGTGACAGTGTGAACCGGCACTCTCTGTCCTGTGACAGTGTGAACCGGCACTCTCTGTCCTGTGACAGTGTGAACCGGCACTCTCTGTCCTGTGACAGTGTGAACCGGCACTCTCTGTCCTGTGACAGTGTGAACCGGCACTCTCTGTCCTGTGACAGTGTGAACCGGCACTCTCTGTCCTGTGACAGTGTGAACCGGCACTCTCTGTCCTGTGACAGTGTGAACCGGCACTCTCTGTCCTGTGACAGTGTGAACCGGCACTCTCTGTCCTGTGACAGTGTGAACCGGCACTCTCTGTCCTGTGACAGTGTGAACCGGCACTCTCTGTCCTGTGACAGTGTGAACCGGCACTCTCTGTCCTGTGACAGTGTGAACCGGCACTCTCTGTCCTGTGACAGTGTGAACCGGCACTCTCTGTCCTGTGACAGTGTGAACCGGCACTCTCTGTCCTGTGACAGTGTGAACCGGCACTCTCTGTCCTGTGACAGTGTGAACCGGCACTCTCTGTCCTGTGACAGTGTGAACCGGCACTCTCTGTCCTGTGACAGTGTGAACCGGCACTCTCTGTCCTGTGACAGTGTGAACCGGCACTCTCTGTCCTGTGACAGTGTGAACCGGCACTCTCTGTCCTGTGACAGTGTGAACCGGCACTCTCTGTCCTGTGACAGTGTGAACCGGCACTCTCTGTCCTGTGACAGTGTGAACCGGCACTCTCTGTCCTGTGACAGTGTGAACCGGCACTCTCTGTCCTGTGACAGTGTGAACCGGCACTCTCTGTCCTGTGACAGTGTGAACCGGCACTCTCTGTCCTGTGACAGTGTGAACCGGCACTCTCTGTCCTGTGACAGTGTGAACCGGCACTCTCTGTCCTGTGACAGTGTGAACCGGCACTCTCTGTCCTGTGACAGTGTGAACCGGCACTCTCTGTCCTGTGACAGTGTGAACCGGCACTCTCTGTCCTGTGACAGTGTGAACCGGCACTCTCTGTCCTGTGACAGTGTGAACCGGCACTCTCTGTCCTGTGACAGTGTGAACCGGCACTCTCTGTCCTGTGACAGTGTGAACCGGCACTCTCTGTCCTGTGACAGTGTGAACCGGCACTCTCTGTCCTGTGACAGTGTGAACCGGCACTCTCTGTCCTGTGACAGTGTGAACCGGCACTCTCTGTCCTGTGACAGTGTGAACCGGCACTCTCTGTCCTGTGACAGTGTGAACCGGCACTCTCTGTCCTGTGACAGTGTGAACCGGCACTCTCTGTCCTGTGACAGTGTGAACCGGCACTCTCTGTCCTGTGACAGTGTGAACCGGCACTCTCTGTCCTGTGACAGTGTGAACCGGCACTCTCTGTCCTGTGACAGTGTGAACCGGCACTCTCTGTCCTGTGACAGTGTGAACCGGCACTCTCTGTCCTGTGACAGTGTGAACCGGCACTCTCTGTCCTGTGACAGTGTGAACCGGCACTCTCTGTCCTGTGACAGTGTGAACCGGCACTCTCTGTCCTGTGACAGTGTGAACCGGCACTCTCTGTCCTGTGACAGTGTGAACCGGCACTCTCTGTCCTGTGACAGTGTGAACCGGCACTCTCTGTCCTGTGACAGTGTGAACCGGCACTCTCTGTCCTGTGACAGTGTGAACCGGCACTCTCTGTCCTGTGACAGTGTGAACCGGCACTCTCTGTCCTGTGACAGTGTGAACCGGCACTCTCTGTCCTGTGACAGTGTGAACCGGCACTCTCTGTCCTGTGACAGTGTGAACCGGCACTCTCTGTCCTGTGACAGTGTGAACCGGCACTCTCTGTCCTGTGACAGTGTGAACCGGCACTCTCTGTCCTGTGACAGTGTGAACCGGCACTCTCTGTCCTGTGACAGTGTGAACCGGCACTCTCTGTCCTGTGACAGTGTGAACCGGCACTCTCTGTCCTGTGACAGTGTGAACCGGCACTCTCTGTCCTGTGACAGTGTGAACCGGCACTCTCTGTCCTGTGACAGTGTGAACCGGCACTCTCTGTCCTGTGACAGTGTGAACCGGCACTCTCTGTCCTGTGACAGTGTGAACCGGCACTCTCTGTCCTGTGACAGTGTGAACCGGCACTCTCTGTCCTGTGACAGTGTGAACCGGCACTCTCTGTCCTGTGACAGTGTGAACCGGCACTCTCTGTCCTGTGACAGTGTGAACCGGCACTCTCTGTCCTGTGACAGTGTGAACCGGCACTCTCTGTCCTGTGACAGTGTGAACCGGCACTCTCTGTCCTGTGACAGTGTGAACCGGCACTCTCTGTCCTGTGACAGTGTGAACCGGCACTCTCTGTCCTGTGACAGTGTGAACCGGCACTCTCTGTCCTGTGACAGTGTGAACCGGCACTCTCTGTCCTGTGACAGTGTGAACCGGCACTCTCTGTCCTGTGACAGTGTGAACCGGCACTCTCTGTCCTGTGACAGTGTGAACCGGCACTCTCTGTCCTGTGACAGTGTGAACCGGCACTCTCTGTCCTGTGACAGTGTGAACCGGCACTCTCTGTCCTGTGACAGTGTGAACCGGCACTCTCTGTCCTGTGACAGTGTGAACCGGCACTCTCTGTCCTGTGACAGTGTGAACCGGCACTCTCTGTCCTGTGACAGTGTGAACCGGCACTCTCTGTCCTGTGACAGTGTGAACCGGCACTCTCTGTCCTGTGACAGTGTGAACCGGCACTCTCTGTCCTGTGACAGTGTGAACCGGCACTCTCTGTCCTGTGACAGTGTGAACCGGCACTCTCTGTCCTGTGACAGTGTGAACCGGCACTCTCTGTCCTGTGACAGTGTGAACCGGCACTCTCTGTCCTGTGACAGTGTGAACCGGCACTCTCTGTCCTGTGACAGTGTGAACCGGCACTCTCTGTCCTGTGACAGTGTGAACCGGCACTCTCTGTCCTGTGACAGTGTGAACCGGCACTCTCTGTCCTGTGACAGTGTGAACCGGCACTCTCTGTCCTGTGACAGTGTGAACCGGCACTCTCTGTCCTGTGACAGTGTGAACCGGCACTCTCTGTCCTGTGACAGTGTGAACCGGCACTCTCTGTCCTGTGACAGTGTGAACCGGCACTCTCTGTCCTGTGACAGTGTGAACCGGCACTCTCTGTCCTGTGACAGTGTGAACCGGCACTCTCTGTCCTGTGACAGTGTGAACCGGCACTCTCTGTCCTGTGACAGTGTGAACCGGCACTCTCTGTCCTGTGACAGTGTGAACCGGCACTCTCTGTCCTGTGACAGTGTGAACCGGCACTCTCTGTCCTGTGACAGTGTGAACCGGCACTCTCTGTCCTGTGACAGTGTGAACCGGCACTCTCTGTCCTGTGACAGTGTGAACCGGCACTCTCTGTCCTGTGACAGTGTGAACCGGCACTCTCTGTCCTGTGACAGTGTGAACCGGCACTCTCTGTCCTGTGACAGTGTGAACCGGCACTCTCTGTCCTGTGACAGTGTGAACCGGCACTCTCTGTCCTGTGACAGTGTGAACCGGCACTCTCTGTCCTGTGACAGTGTGAACCGGCACTCTCTGTCCTGTGACAGTGTGAACCGGCACTCTCTGTCCTGTGACAGTGTGAACCGGCACTCTCTGTCCTGTGACAGTGTGAACCGGCACTCTCTGTCCTGTGACAGTGTGAACCGGCACTCTCTGTCCTGTGACAGTGTGAACCGGCACTCTCTGTCCTGTGACAGTGTGAACCGGCACTCTCTGTCCTGTGACAGTGTGAACCGGCACTCTCTGTCCTGTGACAGTGTGAACCGGCACTCTCTGTCCTGTGACAGTGTGAACCGGCACTCTCTGTCCTGTGACAGTGTGAACCGGCACTCTCTGTCCTGTGACAGTGTGAACCGGCACTCTCTGTCCTGTGACAGTGTGAACCGGCACTCTCTGTCCTGTGACAGTGTGAACCGGCACTCTCTGTCCTGTGACAGTGTGAACCGGCACTCTCTGTCCTGTGACAGTGTGAACCGGCACTCTCTGTCCTGTGACAGTGTGAACCGGCACTCTCTGTCCTGTGACAGTGTGAACCGGCACTCTCTGTCCTGTGACAGTGTGAACCGGCACTCTCTGTCCTGTGACAGTGTGAACCGGCACTCTCTGTCCTGTGACAGTGTGAACCGGCACTCTCTGTCCTGTGACAGTGTGAACCGGCACTCTCTGTCCTGTGACAGTGTGAACCGGCACTCTCTGTCCTGTGACAGTGTGAACCGGCACTCTCTGTCCTGTGACAGTGTGAACCGGCACTCTCTGTCCTGTGACAGTGTGAACCGGCACTCTCTGTCCTGTGACAGTGTGAACCGGCACTCTCTGTCCTGTGACAGTGTGAACCGGCACTCTCTGTCCTGTGACAGTGTGAACCGGCACTCTCTGTCCTGTGACAGTGTGAACCGGCACTCTCTGTCCTGTGACAGTGTGAACCGGCACTCTCTGTCCTGTGACAGTGTGAACCGGCACTCTCTGTCCTGTGACAGTGTGAACCGGCACTCTCTGTCCTGTGACAGTGTGAACCGGCACTCTCTGTCCTGTGACAGTGTGAACCGGCACTCTCTGTCCTGTGACAGTGTGAACCGGCACTCTCTGTCCTGTGACAGTGTGAACCGGCACTCTCTGTCCTGTGACAGTGTGAACCGGCACTCTCTGTCCTGTGACAGTGTGAACCGGCACTCTCTGTCCTGTGACAGTGTGAACCGGCACTCTCTGTCCTGTGACAGTGTGAACCGGCACTCTCTGTCCTGTGACAGTGTGAACCGGCACTCTCTGTCCTGTGACAGTGTGAACCGGCACTCTCTGTCCTGTGACAGTGTGAACCGGCACTCTCTGTCCTGTGACAGTGTGAACCGGCACTCTCTGTCCTGTGACAGTGTGAACCGGCACTCTCTGTCCTGTGACAGTGTGAACCGGCACTCTCTGTCCTGTGACAGTGTGAACCGGCACTCTCTGTCCTGTGACAGTGTGAACCGGCACTCTCTGTCCTGTGACAGTGTGAACCGGCACTCTCTGTCCTGTGACAGTGTGAACCGGCACTCTCTGTCCTGTGACAGTGTGAACCGGCACTCTCTGTCCTGTGACAGTGTGAACCGGCACTCTCTGTCCTGTGACAGTGTGAACCGGCACTCTCTGTCCTGTGACAGTGTGAACCGGCACTCTCTGTCCTGTGACAGTGTGAACCGGCACTCTCTGTCCTGTGACAGTGTGAACCGGCACTCTCTGTCCTGTGACAGTGTGAACCGGCACTCTCTGTCCTGTGACAGTGTGAACCGGCACTCTCTGTCCTGTGACAGTGTGAACCGGCACTCTCTGTCCTGTGACAGTGTGAACCGGCACTCTCTGTCCTGTGACAGTGTGAACCGGCACTCTCTGTCCTGTGACAGTGTGAACCGGCACTCTCTGTCCTGTGACAGTGTGAACCGGCACTCTCTGTCCTGTGACAGTGTGAACCGGCACTCTCTGTCCTGTGACAGTGTGAACCGGCACTCTCTGTCCTGTGACAGTGTGAACCGGCACTCTCTGTCCTGTGACAGTGTGAACCGGCACTCTCTGTCCTGTGACAGTGTGAACCGGCACTCTCTGTCCTGTGACAGTGTGAACCGGCACTCTCTGTCCTGTGACAGTGTGAACCGGCACTCTCTGTCCTGTGACAGTGTGAACCGGCACTCTCTGTCCTGTGACAGTGTGAACCGGCACTCTCTGTCCTGTGACAGTGTGAACCGGCACTCTCTGTCCTGTGACAGTGTGAACCGGCACTCTCTGTCCTGTGACAGTGTGAACCGGCACTCTCTGTCCTGTGACAGTGTGAACCGGCACTCTCTGTCCTGTGACAGTGTGAACCGGCACTCTCTGTCCTGTGACAGTGTGAACCGGCACTCTCTGTCCTGTGACAGTGTGAACCGGCACTCTCTGTCCTGTGACAGTGTGAACCGGCACTCTCTGTCCTGTGACAGTGTGAACCGGCACTCTCTGTCCTGTGACAGTGTGAACCGGCACTCTCTGTCCTGTGACAGTGTGAACCGGCACTCTCTGTCCTGTGACAGTGTGAACCGGCACTCTCTGTCCTGTGACAGTGTGAACCGGCACTCTCTGTCCTGTGACAGTGTGAACCGGCACTCTCTGTCCTGTGACAGTGTGAACCGGCACTCTCTGTCCTGTGACAGTGTGAACCGGCACTCTCTGTCCTGTGACAGTGTGAACCGGCACTCTCTGTCCTGTGACAGTGTGAACCGGCACTCTCTGTCCTGTGACAGTGTGAACCGGCACTCTCTGTCCTGTGACAGTGTGAACCGGCACTCTCTGTCCTGTGACAGTGTGAACCGGCACTCTCTGTCCTGTGACAGTGTGAACCGGCACTCTCTGTCCTGTGACAGTGTGAACCGGCACTCTCTGTCCTGTGACAGTGTGAACCGGCACTCTCTGTCCTGTGACAGTGTGAACCGGCACTCTCTGTCCTGTGACAGTGTGAACCGGCACTCTCTGTCCTGTGACAGTGTGAACCGGCACTCTCTGTCCTGTGACAGTGTGAACCGGCACTCTCTGTCCTGTGACAGTGTGAACCGGCACTCTCTGTCCTGTGACAGTGTGAACCGGCACTCTCTGTCCTGTGACAGTGTGAACCGGCACTCTCTGTCCTGTGACAGTGTGAACCGGCACTCTCTGTCCTGTGACAGTGTGAACCGGCACTCTCTGTCCTGTGACAGTGTGAACCGGCACTCTCTGTCCTGTGACAGTGTGAACCGGCACTCTCTGTCCTGTGACAGTGTGAACCGGCACTCTCTGTCCTGTGACAGTGTGAACCGGCACTCTCTGTCCTGTGACAGTGTGAACCGGCACTCTCTGTCCTGTGACAGTGTGAACCGGCACTCTCTGTCCTGTGACAGTGTGAACCGGCACTCTCTGTCCTGTGACAGTGTGAACCGGCACTCTCTGTCCTGTGACAGTGTGAACCGGCACTCTCTGTCCTGTGACAGTGTGAACCGGCACTCTCTGTCCTGTGACAGTGTGAACCGGCACTCTCTGTCCTGTGACAGTGTGAACCGGCACTCTCTGTCCTGTGACAGTGTGAACCGGCACTCTCTGTCCTGTGACAGTGTGAACCGGCACTCTCTGTCCTGTGACAGTGTGAACCGGCACTCTCTGTCCTGTGACAGTGTGAACCGGCACTCTCTGTCCTGTGACAGTGTGAACCGGCACTCTCTGTCCTGTGACAGTGTGAACCGGCACTCTCTGTCCTGTGACAGTGTGAACCGGCACTCTCTGTCCTGTGACAGTGTGAACCGGCACTCTCTGTCCTGTGACAGTGTGAACCGGCACTCTCTGTCCTGTGACAGTGTGAACCGGCACTCTCTGTCCTGTGACAGTGTGAACCGGCACTCTCTGTCCTGTGACAGTGTGAACCGGCACTCTCTGTCCTGTGACAGTGTGAACCGGCACTCTCTGTCCTGTGACAGTGTGAACCGGCACTCTCTGTCCTGTGACAGTGTGAACCGGCACTCTCTGTCCTGTGACAGTGTGAACCGGCACTCTCTGTCCTGTGACAGTGTGAACCGGCACTCTCTGTCCTGTGACAGTGTGAACCGGCACTCTCTGTCCTGTGACAGTGTGAACCGGCACTCTCTGTCCTGTGACAGTGTGAACCGGCACTCTCTGTCCTGTGACAGTGTGAACCGGCACTCTCTGTCCTGTGACAGTGTGAACCGGCACTCTCTGTCCTGTGACAGTGTGAACCGGCACTCTCTGTCCTGTGACAGTGTGAACCGGCACTCTCTGTCCTGTGACAGTGTGAACCGGCACTCTCTGTCCTGTGACAGTGTGAACCGGCACTCTCTGTCCTGTGACAGTGTGAACCGGCACTCTCTGTCCTGTGACAGTGTGAACCGGCACTCTCTGTCCTGTGACAGTGTGAACCGGCACTCTCTGTCCTGTGACAGTGTGAACCGGCACTCTCTGTCCTGTGACAGTGTGAACCGGCACTCTCTGTCCTGTGACAGTGTGAACCGGCACTCTCTGTCCTGTGACAGTGTGAACCGGCACTCTCTGTCCTGTGACAGTGTGAACCGGCACTCTCTGTCCTGTGACAGTGTGAACCGGCACTCTCTGTCCTGTGACAGTGTGAACCGGCACTCTCTGTCCTGTGACAGTGTGAACCGGCACTCTCTGTCCTGTGACAGTGTGAACCGGCACTCTCTGTCCTGTGACAGTGTGAACCGGCACTCTCTGTCCTGTGACAGTGTGAACCGGCACTCTCTGTCCTGTGACAGTGTGAACCGGCACTCTCTGTCCTGTGACAGTGTGAACCGGCACTCTCTGTCCTGTGACAGTGTGAACCGGCACTCTCTGTCCTGTGACAGTGTGAACCGGCACTCTCTGTCCTGTGACAGTGTGAACCGGCACTCTCTGTCCTGTGACAGTGTGAACCGGCACTCTCTGTCCTGTGACAGTGTGAACCGGCACTCTCTGTCCTGTGACAGTGTGAACCGGCACTCTCTGTCCTGTGACAGTGTGAACCGGCACTCTCTGTACCTGTGAACAGTGTGAACTGGCACTCCTGTCCTGTGACAGTGTGAACCGGCACTCTCTGTCCTGTGACACTGTGAACCTGCACGTCTCTGTCCTGTGACAGTGTGAACGGCACACACTCTGTCCTGTGACAGTGTTGAAACCGCACTCTCTGTCCTGTGACACTGTGAAACCGACACTCTCTGTCCTTTGACAGTGTGAAACCGCACTCTCTGTCCTGTGACACTGTGAACCGCACTCTCTGTCCTCTGACAGTGTGAACCGGCACTCTCTGTCCTTCACAGTGTGAACCGGCACTCTCTGTCCTGTGACAGCTGTGAACCGGCACTCTCTGTCCTGTGACAGTGTGAACCGCACTCTCTGTCCTGTGACACTGTGAACCGGCACACTCTGTCCTCGTGAAAGTGTGAACCGGCACTCTCTGTCCTGTGACAGTGTGAACCGCACTCTCTGTCCTGTGACAAGTGTGAACCGGCACTCTCTGTCCAGTGACACGTGTGAACCGGACTCTCTGTCCTGTGACAGTGTGAACGGCACTCTCTGTCCTGTGACACTGTGAACCGGCACTCTCTGTCCTGTGACAGTGTTGAACCGCGCACTCTCTGTCCTGTGACTGTGTGAACCGGCACTCTCTGTCCTGTGACCTGTGAACCGGCACTCTCTGTCTGTGACAGTGTAACCGGCACTCTCTGTCCTGAGACAGTGTGAACGGCACCTCTCCTGTCCTGTGACAAGTGTGAACCGGCATATCCTCTGTCCTGTGACAGTGTGAACCGGCACTCTCTGTCCTGTGACACTGTGAACCGGGCACTCTCTGTCCTGTGACAATGTGAAACGGCTCCTCTCTGTCCTGTGACACTGTGAACCGGCACTCACTGTCCTCTGACAGTGTGAACCGCACTCTCCTGTCCTGTGACAGCTGGTGAAGCGCACTCTCTGTCCTTGACACGTGTGAACCGGCCTCTCTGTCCTGTGACAGTGTGAACCGCACTCTCTGTCCTGTGACCAGTGTGAACCGCACTCTCTGTCCTGTGAACACTGTGAACCGACACTCTCTGTCCTGTGACACTGTGAACCGGGCACTCTCTGTCCTGTGACACTGTGAACCGCACTCTCTGCCTGTGACAGTGTGAACCGGCACTCTCTGTCCTGTGACATGTGAACCGGCACTCCCTCTGTCCGTTACACGTGTAAACCGGCACTCTCTGTCCTGTGACAGTGTGAACCGGCACTGCTCTGTCCTGTGAATCTGTGATCCGGCACATCACTCTGTCCTTGACCAAGTGTGAACCACCGGCACTCTCTGTCCTGTGACAGTGTGAACACTGCAACTCTCAGTCCTCGCTCGACAGACTGCTGAACCGGCACTCTCTTTCCTGTGACTAGATTGTGAACCTGACACTCTCTGGTCTGTGACATGTGAACCGGCTACTCTCTGTCCTGTGACACTGTGACCGGCACTCTCTGTCCAGTGGACACTGTGACGGCACTCTCTCGTCCTGTGACACTGTTTGAACCGGCACTCTCTGTCCTGTGACCCAGAGTGAACCGGCACTCTCTTTCCGTGTGACAGTGATGAAACCGGGCACTTCTCTGTCCTGTGACACTGTGAACCGGACTCTCTGTCTCGTGAAGTGTGAACCGGGGCACTCTCTGTCCTGTGACAAGTGTGAACCGGCACTCTCTGTCCCTGTGGAAGACTGTGATCCGGCACTCTCCTGTCCTCCGCTCGACAGCAGTGAACCTGGCACTCTCTGTCCTGTGACACTGTGAACCGGCACTCTCTGTCCTGTGACAGTGTGAACCGGCACTCTCTGTCCTGTGACAGTGTGAACCGGCACTCTCTGTCCTGTGACACTGTGAACCGGCACTCTCTGTCCTGTGACAGTGTGAACCGCACTCTCTGTCCTGTGACACTGTGAACCGGCACTCTCTGTCCTGTGACAGTGTGAACCGGCACTCTCTGTCCTGTGACAGTGTGAACCGGCACTCTCTGTCCTGTGACACTGTGAACCGGCACTCTCTGTCCTGTGACACTGTGAACCGGCACTCTCTGTCCTGTGACAGTGTGAACCGGCACTCTCTGTCCTGTGACACTGTGAACCGGCACTCTCTGTCCTGTGACAGTGTGAACCGGCACTCTCTGTCCTGTGACAGTGTGAACCGGCACTCTCTGTCCTGTGACAGTGTGAACCGGCACTCTCTGTCCTGTGACAGTGTGAACCGGCACTCTCTGTCCTGTGACAGTGTGAACCGGCACTCTCTGTCCTGTGACACTGTGAACCGGCACTCTCTGTCCTGTGACACTGTGAACCGGCACTCTCTGTCCTGTGACAGTGTGAACCGGCACTCTCTGTCCTGTGACAGTGTGAACCGGCACTCTCTGTCCTGTGACAGTGTGAACCGCACTCTCTGTCCTGTGACAGTGTGAACCGGCACTCTCTGTCCTGTGACAGTGTGAACCGCACTCTCTGTCCTGTGACAGTGTGAACCGGCACTCTCTGTCCTGTGACAGTGTGAACCGGCACTCTCTGTCCTGTGACAGTGTGAACCGCACTCTCTGTCCTGTGACAGTGTGAACCGGCACTCTCTGTCCTGTGACACTGTGAACCGGCACTCTCTGTCCTGTGACAGTGTGAACCGGCACTCTCTGTCCTGTGACAGTGTGAACCGGCACTCTCTGTCCTGTGACAGTGTGAACCGGCACTCTCTGTCCTGTGACAGTGTGAACCGGCACTCTCTGTCCTGTGACAGTGTGAACCGGCACTCTCTGTCCTGTGACAGTGTGAACCGGCACTCTCTGTCCTGTGACAGTGTGAACCGGCACTCTCTGTCCTGTGACACTGTGAACCGGCACTCTCTGTCCTGTGACAGCTGTGAACCGGCACTCTCTGTCCTGTGACAGTGTGAACCGGCACTCTCTGTCCTGTGACAGTGTGAACCGGCACTCTCTGTCCTGTGACAGTGTGAACCGGCACTCTCTGTCCTGTGACAGTGTGAACCGGCACTCTCTGTCCTGTGACAGTGTGAACCGGCACTCTCTGTCCTGTGACAGTGTGAACCGGCACTCTCTGTCCTGTGACAGTGTGAACCGGCACTCTCTGTCCTGTGACAGTGTGAACCGGCACTCTCTGTCCTGTGACAGTGTGAACCGGCACTCTCTGTCCTGTGACAGTGTGAACCGGCACTCTCTGTCCTGTGACAGTGTGAACCGGCACTCTCTGTCCTGTGACAGTGTGAACCGGCACTCTCTGTCCTGTGACAGTGTGAACCGGCACTCTCTGTCCTGTGACAGTGTGAACGGCACTCTCTGTCCTGTGACAGTGTGAACCGGCACTCTCTGTCCTGTGACAGTGTGAACCGGCACTCTCTGTCCTGTGACAGCTGTGAACCGGCACTCTCTGTCCTGTGACAGTGTGAACCGGCACTCTCTGTCCTGTGACAGTGTGAACCGGCACTCTCTGTCCTGTGACACTGTGAACCGGCACTCTCTGTCCTGTGACAGTGTGAACCGGCACTCTCTGTCCTGTGACAGTGTGAACCGGCACTCTCTGTCCTGTGACAGTGTGAACCGGCACTCTCTGTCCTGTGACAGTGTGAACCGGCACTCTCTGTCCTGTGACAGTGTGAACCGGCACTCTCTGTCCTGTGACAGTGTGAACCGGCACTCTCTGTCCTGTGACAGTGTGAACCGGCACTCTCTGTCCTGTGACAGTGTGAACCGGCACTCTCTGTCCTGTGACAGTGTGAACCGGCACTCTCTGTCCTGTGACAGTGTGAACCGGCACTCTCTGTCCTGTGACAGTGTGAACCGGCACTCTCTGTCCTGTGACAGTGTGAACCGGCACTCTCTGTCCTGTGACAGTGTGAACCGGCACTCTCTGTCCTGTGACAGTGTGAACCGGCACTCTCTGTCCTGTGACAGTGTGAACCGGCACTCTCTGTCCTGTGACAGTGTGAACCGGCACTCTCTGTCCTGTGACAGTGTGAACCGGCACTCTCTGTCCTGTGACACTGTGAACCGGCACTCTCTGTCCTGTGACAGTGTGAACCGGCACTCTCTGTCCTGTGACAGTGTGAACCGGCACTCTCTGTCCTGTGACAGTGTGAACCGGCACTCTCTGTCCTGTGACAGTGTGAACCGGCACTCTCTGTCCTGTGACAGTGTGAACCGGCACTCTCTGTCCTGTGACAGTGTGAACCGCACTCTCTGTCCTGTGACAGTGTGAACCGGCACTCTCTGTCCTGTGACAGTGTGAACCGGCACTCTCTGTCCTGTGACAGTGTGAACCGGCACTCTCTGTCCTGTGACACTGTGAACCGGCACTCTCTGTCCTGTGACAGTGTGAACCGGCACTCTCTGTCCTGTGACAGTGTGAACCGGCACTCTCTGTCCTGTGACAGTGTGAACCGGCACTCTCTGTCCTGTGACAGTGTGAACCGGCACTCTCTGTCCTGTGACAGTGTGAACCGGCACTCTCTGTCCTGTGACAGTGTGAACCGGCACTCTCTGTCCTGTGACAGTGTGAACCGGCACTCTCTGTCCTGTGACAGTGTGAACCGGCACTCTCTGTCCTGTGACAGTGTGAACCGGCACTCTCTGTCCTGTGACAGTGTGAACCGGCACTCTCTGTCCTGTGACAGTGTGAACCGGCACTCTCTGTCCTGTGACAGTGTGAACCGGCACTCTCTGTCCTGTGACACTGTGAACCGGCACTCTCTGTCCTGTGACAGTGTGAACCGGCACTCTCTGTCCTGTGACAGTGTGAACCGGCACTCTCTGTCCTGTGACAGTGTGAACCGGCACTCTCTGTCCTGTGACAGTGTGAACCGGCACTCTCTGTCCTGTGACAGTGTGAACCGGCACTCTCTGTCCTGTGACACTGTGAACCGGCACTCTCTGTCCTGTGACAGTGTGAACCGGCACTCTCTGTCCTGTGACAGTGTGAACCGCACTCTCTGTCCTGTGACAGTGTGAACCGGCACTCTCTGTCCTGTGACAGTGTGAACCGGCACTCTCTGTCCTGTGACAGTGTGAACCGGCACTCTCTGTCCTGTGACAGTGTGAACCGGCACTCTCTGTCCTGTGACAGTGTGAACCGGCACTCTCTGTCCTGTGACAGTGTGAACCGGCACTCTCTGTCCTGTGACAGTGTGAACCGGCACTCTCTGTCCTGTGACAGTGTGAACCGGCACTCTCTGTCCTGTGACAGTGTGAACCGGCACTCTCTGTCCTGTGACAGTGTGAACCGGCACTCTCTGTCCTGTGACAGTGTGAACCGGCACTCTCTGTCCTGTGACAGTGTGAACCGGCACTCTCTGTCCTGTGACAGTGTGAACCGGCACTCTCTGTCCTGTGACAGTGTGAACCGGCACTCTCTGTCCTGTGACAGTGTGAACCGGCACTCTCTGTCCTGTGACAGTGTGAACCGGCACTCTCTGTCCTGTGACAGTGTGAACCGGCACTCTCTGTCCTGTGACAGTGTGAACCGGCACTCTCTGTCCTGTGACAGTGTGAACCGGCACTCTCTGTCCTGTGACAGTGTGAACCGGCACTCTCTGTCCTGTGACAGTGTGAACCGGCACTCTCTGTCCTGTGACAGTGTGAACCGGCACTCTCTGTCCTGTGACAGTGTGAACCGGCACTCTCTGTCCTGTGACAGTGTGAACCGGCACTCTCTGTCCTGTGACAGTGTGAACCGGCACTCTCTGTCCTGTGACAGTGTGAACCGGCACTCTCTGTCCTGTGACAGTGTGAACCGGCACTCTCTGTCCTGTGACAGCTGTGAACCGGCACTCTCTGTCCTGTGACAGTGTGAACCGGCACTCTCTGTCCTGTGACAGTGTGAACCGGCACTCTCTGTCCTGTGACAGTGTGAACCGGCACTCTCTGTCCTGTGACAGTGTGAACCGGCACTCTCTGTCCTGTGACAGTGTGAACCGGCACTCTCTGTCCTGTGACAGTGTGAACCGGCACTCTCTGTCCTGTGACAGTGTGAACCGGCACTCTCTGTCCTGTGACAGTGTGAACCGGCACTCTCTGTCCTGTGACAGTGTGAACCGGCACTCTCTGTCCTGTGACAGTGTGAACCGGCACTCTCTGTCCTGTGACAGTGTGAACCGGCACTCTCTGTCCTGTGACAGTGTGAACCGGCACTCTCTGTCCTGTGACAGTGTGAACCGGCACTCTCTGTCCTGTGACAGTGTGAACCGGCACTCTCTGTCCTGTGACAGTGTGAACCGGCACTCTCTGTCCTGTGACAGTGTGAACCGGCACTCTCTGTCCTGTGACAGTGTGAACCGGCACTCTCTGTCCTGTGACAGTGTGAACCGGCACTCTCTGTCCTGTGACAGTGTGAACCGGCACTCTCTGTCCTGTGACAGTGTGAACCGGCACTCTCTGTCCTGTGACAGTGTGAACCGGCACTCTCTGTCCTGTGACAGTGTGAACCGGCACTCTCTGTCCTGTGACAGTGTGAACCGGCACTCTCTGTCCTGTGACAGTGTGAACCGGCACTCTCTGTCCTGTGACAGTGTGAACCGGCACTCTCTGTCCTGTGACAGTGTGAACCGGCACTCTCTGTCCTGTGACAGTGTGAACCGGCACTCTCTGTCCTGTGACAGTGTGAACCGGCACTCTCTGTCCTGTGACACTGTGAACCGGCACTCTCTGTCCTGTGACAGTGTGAACCGGCACTCTCTGTCCTGTGACAGTGTGAACCGGCACTCTCTGTCCTGTGACAGTGTGAACCGGCACTCTCTGTCCTGTGACAGTGTGAACCGGCACTCTCTGTCCTGTGACAGTGTGAACCGGCACTCTCTGTCCTGTGACAGTGTGAACCGGCACTCTCTGTCCTGTGACAGTGTGAACCGCACTCTCTGTCCTGTGACAGTGTGAACCGGCACTCTCTGTCCTGTGACAGTGTGAACCGGCACTCTCTGTCCTGTGACAGTGTGAACCGGCACTCTCTGTCCTGTGACAGTGTGAACCGGCACTCTCTGTCCTGTGACAGTGTGAACCGGCACTCTCTGTCCTGTGACAGTGTGAACCGGCACTCTCTGTCCTGTGACAGTGTGAACCGGCACTCTCTGTCCTGTGACAGTGTGAACCGGCACTCTCTGTCCTGTGACAGTGTGAACCGGCACTCTCTGTCCTGTGACAGTGTGAACCGGCACTCTCTGTCCTGTGACAGTGTGAACCGGCACTCTCTGTCCTGTGACAGTGTGAACCGGCACTCTCTGTCCTGTGACAGTGTGAACCGGCACTCTCTGTCCTGTGACAGTGTGAACCGGCACTCTCTGTCCTGTGACAGTGTGAACCGGCACTCTCTGTCCTGTGACAGTGTGAACCGGCACTCTCTGTCCTGTGACAGTGTGAACCGGCACTCTCTGTCCTGTGACAGTGTGAACCGGCACTCTCTGTCCTGTGACAGTGTGAACCGCACTCTCTGTCCTGTGACAGTGTGAACCGGCACTCTCTGTCCTGTGACAGTGTGAACCGGCACTCTCTGTCCTGTGACAGTGTGAACCGGCACTCTCTGTCCTGTGACAGTGTGAACCGGCACTCTCTGTCCTGTGACAGTGTGAACCGGCACTCTCTGTCCTGTGACACTGTGAACCGGCACTCTCTGTCCTGTGACAGTGTGAACCGGCACTCTCTGTCCTGTGACAGTGTGAACCGCACTCTCTGTCCTGTGACAGTGTGAACCGGCACTCTCTGTCCTGTGACAGTGTGAACCGGCACTCTCTGTCCTGTGACAGTGTGAACCGGCACTCTCTGTCCTGTGACAGTGTGAACCGGCACTCTCTGTCCTGTGACAGTGTGAACCGGCACTCTCTGTCCTGTGACAGTGTGAACCGGCACTCTCTGTCCTGTGACAGTGTGAACCGGCACTCTCTGTCCTGTGACAGTGTGAACCGGCACTCTCTGTCCTGTGACAGTGTGAACCGGCACTCTCTGTCCTGTGACAGTGTGAACCGGCACTCTCTGTCCTGTGACACTGTGAACCGGCACTCTCTGTCCTGTGACAGTGTGAACCGGCACTCTCTGTCCTGTGACACTGTGAACCGGCACTCTCTGTCCTGTGACAGTGTGAACCGGCACTCTCTGTCCTGTGACAGTGTGAACCGGCACTCTCTGTCCTGTGACAGTGTGAACCGGCACTCTCTGTCCTGTGACAGTGTGAACCGGCACTCTCTGTCCTGTGACAGTGTGAACCGGCACTCTCTGTCCTGTGACAGTGTGAACCGGCACTCTCTGTCCTGTGACAGTGTGAACCGGCACTCTCTGTCCTGTGACAGTGTGAACCGGCACTCTCTGTCCTGTGACAGTGTGAACCGGCACTCTCTGTCCTGTGACAGTGTGAACCGGCACTCTCTGTCCTGTGACACTGTGAACCGGCACTCTCTGTCCTGTGACAGTGTGAACCGGCACTCTCTGTCCTGTGACAGTGTGAACCGGCACTCTCTGTCCTGTGACAGTGTGAACCGGCACTCTCTGTCCTGTGACAGTGTGAACCGGCACTCTCTGTCCTGTGACAGTGTGAACCGGCACTCTCTGTCCTGTGACAGTGTGAACCGGCACTCTCTGTCCTGTGACAGTGTGAACCGGCACTCTCTGTCCTGTGACAGTGTGAACCGGCACTCTCTGTCCTGTGACAGTGTGAACCGGCACTCTCTGTCCTGTGACAGTGTGAACCGGCACTCTCTGTCCTGTGACAGTGTGAACCGGCACTCTCTGTCCTGTGACAGTGTGAACCGGCACTCTCTGTCCTGTGACAGTGTGAACCGGCACTCTCTGTCCTGTGACAGTGTGAACCGGCACTCTCTGTCCTGTGACAGTGTGAACCGGCACTCTCTGTCCTGTGACAGTGTGAACCGGCACTCTCTGTCCTGTGACAGTGTGAACCGGCACTCTCTGTCCTGTGACAGTGTGAACCGGCACTCTCTGTCCTGTGACAGTGTGAACCGGCACTCTCTGTCCTGTGACAGTGTGAACCGGCACTCTCTGTCCTGTGACAGTGTGAACCGGCACTCTCTGTCCTGTGACAGTGTGAACCGGCACTCTCTGTCCTGTGACACTGTGAACCGGCACTCTCTGTCCTGTGACAGTGTGAACCGGCACTCTCTGTCCTGTGACAGTGTGAACCGGCACTCTCTGTCCTGTGACAGTGTGAACCGGCACTCTCTGTCCTGTGACAGTGTGAACCGGCACTCTCTGTCCTGTGACAGTGTGAACCGGCACTCTCTGTCCTGTGACAGTGTGAACCGGCACTCTCTGTCCTGTGACAGTGTGAACCGGCACTCTCTGTCCTGTGACAGTGTGAACCGGCACTCTCTGTCCTGTGACACTGTGAACCGGCACTCTCTGTCCTGTGACAGTGTGAACCGGCACTCTCTGTCCTGTGACAGTGTGAACCGGCACTCTCTGTCCTGTGACAGTGTGAACCGGCACTCTCTGTCCTGTGACAGTGTGAACCGGCACTCTCTGTCCTGTGACAGTGTGAACCGGCACTCTCTGTCCTGTGACAGTGTGAACCGGCACTCTCTGTCCTGTGACAGTGTGAACCGGCACTCTCTGTCCTGTGACAGTGTGAACCGGCACTCTCTGTCCTGTGACAGTGTGAACCGGCACTCTCTGTCCTGTGACAGTGTGAACCGGCACTCTCTGTCCTGTGACAGTGTGAACCGGCACTCTCTGTCCTGTGACAGTGTGAACCGGCACTCTCTGTCCTGTGACAGTGTGAACCGGCACTCTCTGTCCTGTGACAGTGTGAACCGGCACTCTCTGTCCTGTGACAGTGTGAACCGGCACTCTCTGTCCTGTGACAGTGTGAACCGGCACTCTCTGTCCTGTGACAGTGTGAACCGGCACTCTCTGTCCTGTGACAGTGTGAACCGGCACTCTCTGTCCTGTGACAGTGTGAACCGGCACTCTCTGTCCTGTGACAGTGTGAACCGGCACTCTCTGTCCTGTGACACTGTGAACCGGCACTCTCTGTCCTGTGACAGTGTGAACCGGCACTCTCTGTCCTGTGACAGTGTGAACCGGCACTCTCTGTCCTGTGACAGTGTGAACCGGCACTCTCTGTCCTGTGACACTGTGAACCGGCACTCTCTGTCCTGTGACAGTGTGAACCGGCACTCTCTGTCCTGTGACAGTGTGAACCGGCACTCTCTGTCCTGTGACAGTGTGAACCGGCACTCTCTGTCCTGTGACAGTGTGAACCGGCACTCTCTGTCCTGTGACAGTGTGAACCGGCACTCTCTGTCCTGTGACAGTGTGAACCGCACTCTCTGTCCTGTGACAGTGTGAACCGGCACTCTCTGTCCTGTGACAGTGTGAACCGGCACTCTCTGTCCTGTGACAGTGTGAACCGGCACTCTCTGTCCTGTGACAGTGTGAACCGGCACTCTCTGTCCTGTGACAGTGTGAACCGGCACTCTCTGTCCTGTGACAGTGTGAACCGGCACTCTCTGTCCTGTGACAGTGTGAACCGGCACTCTCTGTCCTGTGACAGTGTGAACCGGCACTCTCTGTCCTGTGACAGTGTGAACCGGCACTCTCTGTCCTGTGACAGTGTGAACCGGCACTCTCTGTCCTGTGACAGTGTGAACCGGCACTCTCTGTCCTGTGACAGTGTGAACCGGCACTCTCTGTCCTGTGACAGTGTGAACCGGCACTCTCTGTCCTGTGACAGTGTGAACCGGCACTCTCTGTCCTGTGACAGTGTGAACCGGCACTCTCTGTCCTGTGACAGTGTGAACCGGCACTCTCTGTCCTGTGACAGTGTGAACCGGCACTCTCTGTCCTGTGACAGTGTGAACCGGCACTCTCTGTCCTGTGACAGTGTGAACCGGCACTCTCTGTCCTGTGACAGTGTGAACCGGCACTCTCTGTCCTGTGACAGTGTGAACCGGCACTCTCTGTCCTGTGACAGTGTGAACCGGCACTCTCTGTCCTGTGACAGTGTGAACCGGCACTCTCTGTCCTGTGACAGTGTGAACCGGCACTCTCTGTCCTGTGACAGTGTGAACCGGCACTCTCTGTCCTGTGACAGTGTGAACCGGCACTCTCTGTCCTGTGACAGTGTGAACCGGCACTCTCTGTCCTGTGACAGTGTGAACCGGCACTCTCTGTCCTGTGACAGTGTGAACCGGCACTCTCTGTCCTGTGACAGTGTGAACCGGCACTCTCTGTCCTGTGACACTGTGAACCGGCACTCTCTGTCCTGTGACAGTGTGAACCGGCACTCTCTGTCCTGTGACAGTGTGAACCGGCACTCTCTGTCCTGTGACACTGTGAACCGGCACTCTCTGTCCTGTGACAGTGTGAACCGGCACTCTCTGTCCTGTGACAGTGTGAACCGGCACTCTCTGTCCTGTGACAGTGTGAACCGGCACTCTCTGTCCTGTGACAGTGTGAACCGGCACTCTCTGTCCTGTGACACTGTGAACCGGCACTCTCTGTCCTGTGACAGTGTGAACCGGCACTCTCTGTCCTGTGACAGTGTGAACCGGCACTCTCTGTCCTGTGACACTGTGAACCGGCACTCTCTGTCCTGTGACAGTGTGAACCGGCACTCTCTGTCCTGTGACACTGTGAACCGGCACTCTCTGTCCTGTGACAGTGTGAACCGGCACTCTCTGTCCTGTGACAGTGTGAACCGGCACTCTCTGTCCTGTGACAGTGTGAACCGGCACTCTCTGTCCTGTGACAGTGTGAACCGGCACTCTCTGTCCTGTGACAGTGTGAACCGGCACTCTCTGTCCTGTGACAGTGTGAACCGGCACTCTCTGTCCTGTGACAGTGTGAACCGGCACTCTCTGTCCTGTGACAGTGTGAACCGGCACTCTCTGTCCTGTGACAGTGTGAACCGGCACTCTCTGTCCTGTGACAGTGTGAACCGGCACTCTCTGTCCTGTGACAGTGTGAACCGGCACTCTCTGTCCTGTGACAGTGTGAACCGGCACTCTCTGTCCTGTGACACTGTGAACCGGCACTCTCTGTCCTGTGACAGTGTGAACCGGCACTCTCTGTCCTGTGACAGTGTGAACCGGCACTCTCTGTCCTGTGACAGTGTGAACCGGCACTCTCTGTCCTGTGACAGTGTGAACCGGCACTCTCTGTCCTGTGACACTGTGAACCGGCACTCTCTGTCCTGTGACAGTGTGAACCGGCACTCTCTGTCCTGTGACAGTGTGAACCGGCACTCTCTGTCCTGTGACAGTGTGAACCGGCACTCTCTGTCCTGTGACAGTGTGAACCGGCACTCTCTGTCCTGTGACAGTGTGAACCGGCACTCTCTGTCCTGTGACAGTGTGAACCGGCACTCTCTGTCCTGTGACAGTGTGAACCGGCACTCTCTGTCCTGTGACACTGTGAACCGGCACTCTCTGTCCTGTGACAGTGTGAACCGGCACTCTCTGTCCTGTGACAGTGTGAACCGGCACTCTCTGTCCTGTGACAGTGTGAACCGGCACTCTCTGTCCTGTGACAGTGTGAACCGGCACTCTCTGTCCTGTGACAGTGTGAACCGGCACTCTCTGTCCTGTGACACTGTGAACCGGCACTCTCTGTCCTGTGACAGTGTGAACCGGCACTCTCTGTCCTGTGACACTGTGAACCGGCACTCTCTGTCCTGTGACAGTGTGAACCGGCACTCTCTGTCCTGTGACAGTGTGAACCGGCACTCTCTGTCCTGTGACACTGTGAACCGGCACTCTCTGTCCTGTGACAGTGTGAACCGGCACTCTCTGTCCTGTGACAGTGTGAACCGGCACTCTCTGTCCTGTGACAGTGTGAACCGGCACTCTCTGTCCTGTGACAGTGTGAACCGGCACTCTCTGTCCTGTGACAGTGTGAACCGGCACTCTCTGTCCTGTGACACTGTGAACCGGCACTCTCTGTCCTGTGACAGTGTGAACCGGCACTCTCTGTCCTGTGACAGTGTGAACCGGCACTCTCTGTCCTGTGACACTGTGAACCGGCACTCTCTGTCCTGTGACAGTGTGAACCGGCACTCTCTGTCCTGTGACAGTGTGAACCGGCACTCTCTGTCCTGTGACAGTGTGAACCGGCACTCTCTGTCCTGTGACAGTGTGAACCGGCACTCTCTGTCCTGTGACAGTGTGAACCGGCACTCTCTGTCCTGTGACAGTGTGAACCGGCACTCTCTGTCCTGTGACAGTGTGAACCGGCACTCTCTGTCCTGTGACAGTGTGAACCGGCACTCTCTGTCCTGTGACAGTGTGAACCGGCACTCTCTGTCCTGTGACAGTGTGAACCGGCACTCTCTGTCCTGTGACAGTGTGAACCGGCACTCTCTGTCCTGTGACACTGTGAACCGGCACTCTCTGTCCTGTGACAGTGTGAACCGGCACTCTCTGTCCTGTGACAGTGTGAACCGGCACTCTCTGTCCTGTGACAGTGTGAACCGGCACTCTCTGTCCTGTGACAGTGTGAACCGGCACTCTCTGTCCTGTGACAGTGTGAACCGGCACTCTCTGTCCTGTGACAGTGTGAACCGGCACTCTCTGTCCTGTGACACTGTGAACCGGCACTCTCTGTCCTGTGACACTGTGAACCGGCACTCTCTGTCCTGTGACACTGTGAACCGGCACTCTCTGTCCTGTGACAGTGTGAACCGGCACTCTCTGTCCTGTGACACTGTGAACCGGCACTCTCTGTCCTGTGACAGCTGTGAACCGGCACTCTCTGTCCTGTGACAGTGTGAACCGGCACTCTCTGTCCTGTGACAGTGTGAACCGGCACTCTCTGTCCTGTGACAGTGTGAACCGGCACTCTCTGTCCTGTGACAGTGTGAACCGGCACTCTCTGTCCTGTGACACTGTGAACCGGCACTCTCTGTCCTGTGACAGTGTGAACCGGCACTCTCTGTCCTGTGACAGTGTGAACCGGCACTCTCTGTCCTGTGACAGTGTGAACCGGCACTCTCTGTCCTGTGACACTGTGAACCGGCACTCTCTGTCCTGTGACAGTGTGAACCGGCACTCTCTGTCCTGTGACAGTGTGAACCGGCACTCTCTGTCCTGTGACAGTGTGAACCGGCACTCTCTGTCCTGTGACAGTGTGAACCGGCACTCTCTGTCCTGTGACAGTGTGAACCGGCACTCTCTGTCCTGTGACAGTGTGAACCGGCACTCTCTGTCCTGTGACAGTGTGAACCGGCACTCTCTGTCCTGTGACACTGTGAACCGGCACTCTCTGTCCTGTGACAGTGTGAACCGGCACTCTCTGTCCTGTGACAGTGTGAACCGGCACTCTCTGTCCTGTGACAGTGTGAACCGGCACTCTCTGTCCTGTGACAGTGTGAACCGGCACTCTCTGTCCTGTGACAGTGTGAACCGGCACTCTCTGTCCTGTGACACTGTGAACCGGCACTCTCTGTCCTGTGACAGTGTGAACCGGCACTCTCTGTCCTGTGACAGTGTGAACCGGCACTCTCTGTCCTGTGACACTGTGAACCGGCACTCTCTGTCCTGTGACAGTGTGAACCGGCACTCTCTGTCCTGTGACAGTGTGAACCGGCACTCTCTGTCCTGTGACAGTGTGAACCGGCACTCTCTGTCCTGTGACAGTGTGAACCGGCACTCTCTGTCCTGTGACAGTGTGAACCGGCACTCTCTGTCCTGTGACAGTGTGAACCGCACTCTCTGTCCTGTGACAGTGTGAACCGGCACTCTCTGTCCTGTGACAGTGTGAACCGGCACTCTCTGTCCTGTGACAGTGTGAACCGGCACTCTCTGTCCTGTGACAGTGTGAACCGGCACTCTCTGTCCTGTGACAGTGTGAACCGGCACTCTCTGTCCTGTGACAGTGTGAACCGGCACTCTCTGTCCTGTGACAGTGTGAACCGGCACTCTCTGTCCTGTGACAGTGTGAACCGGCACTCTCTGTCCTGTGACAGTGTGAACCGGCACTCTCTGTCCTGTGACAGTGTGAACCGGCACTCTCTGTCCTGTGACACTGTGAACCGGCACTCTCTGTCCTGTGACAGTGTGAACCGGCACTCTCTGTCCTGTGACAGTGTGAACCGGCACTCTCTGTCCTGTGACACTGTGAACCGGCACTCTCTGTCCTGTGACAGTGTGAACCGGCACTCTCTGTCCTGTGACAGTGTGAACCGGCACTCTCTGTCCTGTGACAGTGTGAACCGGCACTCTCTGTCCTGTGACACTGTGAACCGGCACTCTCTGTCCTGTGACAGTGTGAACCGGCACTCTCTGTCCTGTGACAGTGTGAACCGGCACTCTCTGTCCTGTGACACTGTGAACCGGCACTCTCTGTCCTGTGACAGTGTGAACCGGCACTCTCTGTCCTGTGACAGTGTGAACCGGCACTCTCTGTCCTGTGACACTGTGAACCGGCACTCTCTGTCCTGTGACAGTGTGAACCGGCACTCTCTGTCCTGTGACAGTGTGAACCGGCACTCTCTGTCCTGTGACAGTGTGAACCGGCACTCTCTGTCCTGTGACACTGTGAACCGGCACTCTCTGTCCTGTGACACTGTGAACCGGCACTCTCTGTCCTGTGACAGTGTGAACCGGCACTCTCTGTCCTGTGACAGTGTGAACCGGCACTCTCTGTCCTGTGACAGTGTGAACCGGCACTCTCTGTCCTGTGACAGTGTGAACCGGCACTCTCTGTCCTGTGACAGTGTGAACCGGCACTCTCTGTCCTGTGACAGTGTGAACCGCACTCTCTGTCCTGTGACAGTGTGAACCGGCACTCTCTGTCCTGTGACACTGTGAACCGGCACTCTCTGTCCTGTGACAGTGTGAACCGGCACTCTCTGTCCTGTGACAGTGTGAACCGGCACTCTCTGTCCTGTGACAGTGTGAACCGGCACTCTCTGTCCTGTGACAGTGTGAACCGGCACTCTCTGTCCTGTGACAGTGTGAACCGGCACTCTCTGTCCTGTGACAGTGTGAACCGGCACTCTCTGTCCTGTGACAGTGTGAACCGGCACTCTCTGTCCTGTGACACTGTGAACCGGCACTCTCTGTCCTGTGACAGTGTGAACCGGCACTCTCTGTCCTGTGACAGTGTGAACCGGCACTCTCTGTCCTGTGACACTGTGAACCGGCACTCTCTGTCCTGTGACAGTGTGAACCGGCACTCTCTGTCCTGTGACAGTGTGAACCGGCACTCTCTGTCCTGTGACAGTGTGAACCGGCACTCTCTGTCCTGTGACAGTGTGAACCGGCACTCTCTGTCCTGTGACACTGTGAACCGGCACTCTCTGTCCTGTGACAGTGTGAACCGGCACTCTCTGTCCTGTGACAGTGTGAACCGGCACTCTCTGTCCTGTGACAGTGTGAACCGGCACTCTCTGTCCTGTGACACTGTGAACCGGCACTCTCTGTCCTGTGACAGTGTGAACCGGCACTCTCTGTCCTGTGACACTGTGAACCGGCACTCTCTGTCCTGTGACAGTGTGAACCGGCACTCTCTGTCCTGTGACACTGTGAACCGGCACTCTCTGTCCTGTGACAGTGTGAACCGGCACTCTCTGTCCTGTGACACTGTGAACCGGCACTCTCTGTCCTGTGACAGTGTGAACCGGCACTCTCTGTCCTGTGACAGTGTGAACCGGCACTCTCTGTCCTGTGACAGTGTGAACCGGCACTCTCTGTCCTGTGACAGTGTGAACCGGCACTCTCTGTCCTGTGACACTGTGAACCGGCACTCTCTGTCCTGTGACAGTGTGAACCGGCACTCTCTGTCCTGTGACAGTGTGAACCGGCACTCTCTGTCCTGTGACAGTGTGAACCGGCACTCTCTGTCCTGTGACACTGTGAACCGGCACTCTCTGTCCTGTGACAGTGTGAACCGGCACTCTCTGTCCTGTGACAGTGTGAACCGGCACTCTCTGTCCTGTGACAGTGTGAACCGGCACTCTCTGTCCTGTGACAGTGTGAACCGGCACTCTCTGTCCTGTGACACTGTGAACCGGCACTCTCTGTCCTGTGACAGTGTGAACCGGCACTCTCTGTCCTGTGACAGTGTGAACCGGCACTCTCTGTCCTGTGACAGTGTGAACCGGCACTCTCTGTCCTGTGACAGTGTGAACCGGCACTCTCTGTCCTGTGACAGTGTGAACCGGCACTCTCTGTCCTGTGACAGTGTGAACCGGCACTCTCTGTCCTGTGACAGTGTGAACCGGCACTCTCTGTCCTGTGACAGTGTGAACCGGCACTCTCTGTCCTGTGACAGTGTGAACCGGCACTCTCTGTCCTGTGACAGTGTGAACCGGCACTCTCTGTCCTGTGACAGTGTGAACCGGCACTCTCTGTCCTGTGACAGTGTGAACCGCACTCTCTGTCCTGTGACAGTGTGAACCGGCACTCTCTGTCCTGTGACAGTGTGAACCGGCACTCTCTGTCCTGTGACAGTGTGAACCGGCACTCTCTGTCCTGTGACAGTGTGAACCGCACTCTCTGTCCTGTGACAGTGTGAACCGGCACTCTCTGTCCTGTGACAGTGTGAACCGGCACTCTCTGTCCTGTGACACTGTGAACCGGCACTCTCTGTCCTGTGACAGTGTGAACCGGCACTCTCTGTCCTGTGACAGTGTGAACCGGCACTCTCTGTCCTGTGACAGTGTGAACCGACACTCTCTGTCCTGTGACAGTGTGAACCGGCACTCTCTGTCCTGTGACACTGTGAACCGGCACTCTCTGTCCTGTGACACTGTGAACCGGCACTCTCTGTCCTGTGACACTGTGAACCGGCACTCTCTGTCCTGTGACAGTGTGAACCGGCACTCTCTGTCCTGTGACACTGTGAACCGGCACTCTCTGTCCTGTGACAGTGTGAACCGGCACTCTCTGTCCTGTGACAGTGTGAACCGGCACTCTCTGTCCTGTGACAGTGTGAACCGGCACTCTCTGTCCTGTGACAGTGTGAACCGGCACTCTCTGTCCTGTGACACTGTGAACCGGCACTCTCTGTCCTGTGACAGTGTGAACCGGCACTCTCTGTCCTGTGACAGTGTGAACCGGCACTCTCTGTCCTGTGACAGTGTGAACCGGCACTCTCTGTCCTGTGACAGTGTGAACCGGCACTCTCTGTCCTGTGACAGTGTGAACCGGCACTCTCTGTCCTGTGACAGTGTGAACCGGCACTCTCTGTCCTGTGACAGTGTGAACCGGCACTCTCTGTCCTGTGACAGTGTGAACCGGCACTCTCTGTCCTGTGACAGTGTGAACCGGCACTCTCTGTCCTGTGACAGTGTGAACCGGCACTCTCTGTCCTGTGACAGTGTGAACCGGCACTCTCTGTCCTGTGACAGTGTGAACCGGCACTCTCTGTCCTGTGACAGTGTGAACCAGCACTCTCTGTCCTGTGACAGTGTGAACCGGCACTCTCTGTCCTGTGACACTGTGAACCGGCACTCTCTGTCCTGTGACAGTGTGAACCGGCACTCTCTGTCCTGTGACACTGTGAACCGGCACTCTCTGTCCTGTGACACTGTGAACCGGCACTCTCTGTCCTGTGACACTGTGAACCGGCACTCTCTGTCCTGTGACACTGTGAACCGGCACTCTCTGTCCTGTGACACTGTGAACCGGCACTCTCTGTCCTGTGACAGTGTGAACCGGCACTCTCTGTCCTGTGACAGTGTGAACCGGCACTCTCTGTCCTGTGACACTGTGAACCGGCACTCTCTGTCCTGTGACACTGTGAACCGACACTCTCTGTCCTGTGACAGTGTGAACCGGCACTCTCTGTCCTGTGACAGTGTGAACCGGCACTCTCTGTCCTGTGACACGTGTGAACCGCACTCTCTGTCCTGTGACAGTGTGAACCGGCACTCTCTGTCCTGTGACAGTGTGAACCGCACTCTCTGTCCTGTGACACTGTGAACCGGCACTCTCTGTCCTGTGACACTGTGAACCGCACTCTCTGTCCTGTGACACTGTGAACCGCACTCTCTGTCCTGTGACACTGTGAACCGGCACTCTCTGTCCTGTGACAGTGTGAACCGGCACTCTCTGTCCTGTGACAGTGTGAACCGGCACTCTCTGTCCTGTGACAGTGTGAACCGACACTCTCTGTCCTGTGACACTGTGAACCGGCACTCTCTGTCCTGTGACAGTGTGAACCGGCACTCTCTGTCCTGTGACACTGTGAACCGACACTCTCTGTCCTGTGACACTGTGAACCGGCACTCTCTGTCCTGTGACAGTGTGAACCGGCACTCTCTGTCCTGTGACACTGTGAACCGCACTCTCTGTCCTGTGACAGTGTGAACCGGCACTCTCTGTCCTGTGACACTGTGAACCGGCACTCTCTGTCCTGTGACAGTGTGAACCGGCACTCTCTGTCCTGTGACACTGTGAACCGGCACTCTCTGTCCTGTGACAGTGTGAACCGGCACTCTCTGTCCTGTGACACTGTGAACCGGCACTCTCTGTCCTGTGACACTGTGAACCGGCACTCTCTGTCCTGTGACACTGTGAACCGGCACTCTCTGTCCTGTGACAGTGTGAACCGGCACTCTCTGTCCTGTGACAGTGTGAACCGGCACTCTCTGTCCTGTGACAGTGTGAACCGGCACTCTCTGTCCTGTGACAGTGTGAACCGGCACTCTCTGTCCTGTGACACTGTGAACCGGCACTCTCTGTCCTGTGACACTGTGAACCGCACTCTCTGTCCTGTGACACTGTGAACCGGCACTCTCTGTCCTGTGACAGTGTGAACCGGCACTCTCTGTCCTGTGACAGTGTGAACCGGCACTCTCTGTCCTGTGACAGTGTGAACCGGCACTCTCTGTCCTGTGACAGTGTGAACCGGCACTCTCTGTCCTGTGACAGTGTGAACCGGCACTCTCTGTCCTGTGACAGTGTGAACCGGCACTCTCTGTCCTGTGACACTGTGAACCGGCACTCTCTGTCCTGTGACACTGTGAACCGGCACTCTCTGTCCTGTGACAGTGTGAACCGGCACTCTCTGTCCTGTGACAGTGTGAACGGCACTCTCTGTCCTGTGACACTGTGAACCGGCACTCTCTGTCCTGTGACAGTGTGAACCGGCACTCTCTGTCCTGTGACACTGTGAACCGGCACTCTCTGTCCTGTGACACTGTGAACCGGCACTCTCTGTCCTGTGACACTGTGAACCGGCACTCTCTGTCCTCTGACACTGTGAACCGGCACTCTCTGTCCTATGACAGTGTGAACCGGCACTCTCTGTCCTGTGACAGTGTGAACCAGCACTCACTGTCCTGTGACACTGTGAACCGACAATCTCTGTCCTGTGACACTGTGAACCGGCACACTCTGTCCTGTGACAGTGTGAACCGGCACTCTCTGTCCTGTGACACTGTGAACCGGCACTCTGTGTCCTGTGACACTGTGAACCGGCACTCTCTGTCCTGTGACAGTCTGAACCAGCACTCTCTGTCCTCTCACAGTATGAACCGGCAATCTCTGTCGTGTTACAGTGTGAACCGGCACTCTCTGTCCTGTGACACTGTGAACCGGCACTCTCTGTCCTGTGACACTGTGAACCGCCACTCTCTGTCCTGTGACACTGTGAACCAGCACTCTCTGTCCTCTCACAGTGTGAACCGGCACTCTCTGTCCTGTGACAGTGTGAACCGGCAATCTCTGTCCTGTGACAGTGTGAACCGGCACTCTCTGTCCTCTGACACTTTTAACCGGCACTCTCTGTCCTGTGACAGTGTGAACCGGCACACTCTGTCCTGTGACAGTGTGAACCGGCACTCTCTGTCCTGTGACACTGTGAACCGGCACTCTCTGTCCTGTGACACTGTGAACCAGCACTCTCTGTCCTCTTACAGTGTGAACCGGCACTCTCTGTCCTGTGACAGTGTGAACCGGCACTCTCTGTCCTCACACTGTGAACCGGCACTCTCTGTCCTCTGACACTGTGAACCGGCACTCTCTGTCCTGTGACAGTGTGAACCGGCACTCTCTGTCCTGTGACACTGTGAACCGACACTCTCTGTCCTGTGACACTGTGAACCGGCACTCTCTGTCCTGTGACACTGTGAACCAGCACTCTCTGTCCTATGACAGTGTGAACCGGCACTCTCTGTCCTGTGACAGTGTGAACCGGCACTCTCTGTCCTGTGACAGTGTGAACCAGCACTCTCTGTCCTGTGACACTGTGAACCGGCACTCTCTGTCCTGTGACACTGTGAACCGGCACTCTCTGTCCTCTCACAGTGTGAACCGGCACTCTCTGTCCTGTGACACGTGAACCGACACTCTCTGTCCTGTGACACTGTGAACCGACACTCTCTGTCCTGTGACAGTGTGAACCAGCACTCTCTGTCGTGTGACAGTGTGAACCGGCACTCTCTGTCCTGTGACAGTGTGAACCGGCACTCTCTGTCCTGTGACACTGTGAACCGGCACTCTCTGTCCTGTGACACCGTGAACCGACACTCTCTGTCCTGTGACAGTGTGAACCAGCACTCTCTGTCCTGTGACAGTGTGAACCGGCACTCTCTGTCCTCTCACAGTGTGAACCGGCACTCTCTGTCCTGTGACAGTGTGAACCAGCACTCTCTGTCCTGTGACAGTGTGAACCAGCACTCTCTGTCCTGTGACACTGTGAACCGGCACTCTCTGTCCTGTGACACTGTGAACCGGCACTCTCTGTCCTGTGACACTGTGAACCGGCACTCTCTGTCCTCTGACACTGTTAACCGGCACTCTCTGTCCTGTGACAGTGTGAACCGGCACTCTCTGTCCTGTGACACTGTGAACCGGCACTCTCTGTCCTGTGACACTGTGAACCGGCACTCTCTGTCCTGTGACACTGTGAACCGGCACTCTCTGTCCTGTGACAGTGTGAACCAGCACTCTCTGTCCTGTGACAGTGTGAACCGCACTCTCTGTCCTGTGACACTGTGAACCGGCACTCTCTGTCCTGTGACAGTGTGAACCGGCACTCTCTGTCCTGTGACACTGTGAACCGGCACTCTCTGTCCTGTGACACTGTGAACCGGCACTCTCTGTCCTCTGACAGTGTGAACCGACACTCTCTGTCCTGTGACACTGTGAACCGGCACTCTCTGTCCTCTGACACTGTGAACCGGCACTCTCTGTCCTGTGACAGTGTGAACCAGCACTCTCTGTCCTGTGACAGTGTGAACCAGCACTCTCTGTCCTGTGACACTGTGAACCGACACTCTCTGTCCTGTGACACTGTGAACCGGCACTCTCTGTCCTGTGACACTGTGAACCGGCACTCTGTGTCCTGTGACACTGTGAACCGGCACTCTCTGTCCTGTGACAGTCTGAACCAGCACTCTCTGTCCTCTCACAGTATGAACCGGCAATCTCTGTCGTGTTACAGTGTGAACCGGCACTCTCTGTCCTGTGACACTGTGAACCGGCACTCTCTGTCCTGTGACACTGTGAACCGCCACTCTCTGTCCTGTGACACTGTGAACCAGCACTCTCTGTCCTCTCACAGTGTGAACCGGCACTCTCTGTCCTGTGACAGTGTGAACCGGCAATCTCTGTCCTGTGACAGTGTGAACCGGCACTCTCTGTCCTCTGACACTTTTAACCGGCACTCTCTGTCCTGTGACAGTGTGAACCGGCACACTCTGTCCTGTGACAGTGTCAACCGGCACTCTCTGTCCTGTGACACTGTGAACCAGCACTCTCTGTCCTCTTACAGTGTGAACCGGCACTCTCTGTCCTGTGACAGTGTGAACCGGCACTCTCTGTCCTCACACACTGTGAACCGGCACTCTCTGTCCTCTGACACTTTGAACCGGCACTCTCTGTCCTGTGACAGTGTGAACCGGCACTCTCTGTCCTGTGACACTGTGAACCGGCACTCTCTGTCCTGTGACACTGTGAACCGACACTCTCTGTCCTGTGACACTGTGAACCGGCACTCTCTGTCCTATGACACTATGAACCAGCACTCTCTGTCCTATGACAGTGTGAACCGGCACTCTCTGTCCTGTGACAGTGTGAACCGGCACTCTCTGTCCTGTGACACTGTGAACCGACATTCTCTGTCCTGTGACACTGTGAACCGGCACTCTCTGTCCTCTCACAGTGTGAACCGGCACTCTCTGTCCAGTGACACGTGAACCGACACTCTCTGTCCTGTGACACTGTGAACCGACACTCTCTTTCCTGTGACAGTGTGAACCAGCACTCTCTGTCGTGTGACAGTGTGAACCGGCACTCTCTGTCCTGTGACAGTGTGAACCGGCACTCTCTCTCCTGTGACACTGTGAACCGACACTCTCTGTCCTGTGACACTGTGAACCGGCACTCTCTGTCCTCTGACACTATGAACCAGCACTCTCTGTCCTATGACAGTGTGAACCAGCACTCTCTGTCCTGTGACAGTGTGAACCAGCACTCACTGTCCTGTGACACTGTGAACCGACATTCTCTGTCCTGTGACACTGTGAACCGGCACACTCTGTCCTGTGACACTGTGAACCGGCACTCTGTGTCCTGTGACACTGTGAACCGGCACTCTCTGTCCTGTGACAGTCTGAACCAGCACTCTCTGTCCTCTCACAGTATGAACCGGCACTCTCTGTCGTGTTACAGTGTGAACCGGCACTCTCTGTCCTGTGACACTGTGAACCGGCACTCTCTGTCCTGTGACACTGTGAACCGCCACTCTCTGTCCTGTGACACTGTGAACCAGCACTCTCTGTCCTCTCACAGTGTGAACCGGCACTCTCTGTCCTGTGACAGTGTGAACCGGCAATCTCTGTCCTGTGACAGTGTGAACCGGCACTCTCTGTCCTCTCACAGTATGAACCGGCACTCTCTGTCGTGTGACAGTGTGAACCGGCACTCTCTGTCCTGTGACACTGTGAACCGGCACTCTCTGTCCTGTGACACTGTGAACCGCCACTCTCTGTCCTGTGACACTGTGAACCGGCAATCTCTGTCCTGTGACAGTGTGAACCGGCACTCTCTGTCCTCTGACACTTTTAACCGGCACACTCTGTCCTGTGACAGTGTGAACCGGCACTCTCTGTCCTGTGACACTGTGAACCGGCACTCTCTGTCCTGTGACACTGTGAACCGGCACTCTCTGTCCTCTGACACTTTGAACCGGCACTCTCTGTCCTGTGACAGTGTGAACCAGCACTCTCTGTCCTGTGACAGTGTGGACCGCCACTCTCTGTCCTCTGACACTTTGAACCGGCACTCACTGTCCTGTGACAGTGTGAAACGGCACTCTCTCTCCTGTGACACTGTGAACCGACACTCTCTGTCCTGTGACACTGTGAACCGGCACTCTCTGTCCTCTGACACTATGAACCAGCACTCTCTGTCCTATGACAGTGTGAACCGGCACTCTCTGTCCTGTGACAGTGTGAACCAGCACTCTCTGTCCTCTCACAGTATGAACCGGCAATCTCTGTCGTGTTACAGTGTGAACCGGCACTCTCTGTCCTGTGACACTGTGAACCGGCACTCTCTGTCCTGTGACACTGTGAACCGCCACTCTCTGTCCTGTGACACTGTGAACCAGCACTCTCTGTCCTCTCACAGTGTGAACCGGCACTCTCTGTCCTGTGACAGTTTGAACCGGCAATCTCTGTCCTGTGACAGTGTGAACCGGCACTCTCTGTCCTCTGACACTTTTAACCGGCACTCTCTGTCCTGTGACAGTGTGAACCGGCACACTCTGTCCTGTGACAGTGTGACCCGGCACTCTCTGTCCTGTGACACTGTGAACCGGCACTCTCTGTCCTGTGACACTGTGAACCAGCACTCTCTGTCCTCTTACAGTGTGAACCGGCACTCTCTGTCCTGTGACAGTGTGAACCGGCACTCTCTGTCCTCACACACTGTGAACCGGCACTCTCTGTCCTCTGACACTTTGAACCGGCACTCTCTGTCCTGTGACAGTGTGAAACGGCACTCTCTGTCCTGTGACACTGTGAACCGACACTCTCTGTCCTGTGACACTGTGAACCGGCACTCTCTGTCCTATGACACTATGAACCAGCACTCTCTGTCCTATGACAGTGTGAACCGGCACTCTCTGTCCTGTGACAGTGTGAACCGGCACTCTCTGTCCTGTGACACTGTGAACCGACATTCTCTGTCCTGTGACACTGTGAACCGGCACACTCTGTCCTGTGACACTGTGAACCGGCACTCTCTGTCCTCTCACAGTGTGAACCGGCACTCTCTGTCCAGTGACACGTGAACCGACACTCTCTGTCCTGTGACACTGTGAACCGACACTCTCTTTCCTGTGACAGTGTGAACCAGCACTCTCTGTCGTGTGACAGTGTGAACCGGCACTCTCTGTCCTGTGACAGTGTGAACCGGCACTCTCTGTCCTGTGACACTGTGAACCGGCACTCTCTGTCCTGTGACACCGTGAACCGACACTCTCTGTCCTGTGACAGTGTGAACCAGCACTCTTTGTCCTGTGACAGTGTGAACCGGCACTCTCTGTCCTCTGACACTTTGAACCGGCACTCTCGGTCCTCTCACAGTGTGAACCGGCACTCTCTGTCCTGTGACAGTGTGAACCAGCACTCTCTATCCTGTGACAGTGTGAACCAGCACTCTCTGTCCTGTGATACTGTGAACCGGCACTCTCTGTCCTGTGACACTGTGAACCGGCACTCTCTGTCCTGTGACACTGTGAACCGGCACTCTCTGTCCTCTGACACTTTTAACCGGCACACTCTGTCCTGTGACAGTGTGAACCGGCACTCTCTGTCCTGTGACACTGTGAACCGGCACTCTCTGTCCTGTGACACTGTGAACCGGCACTCTCTGTCCTCTGACACTGTGAACCGGCACTCTCTGTCCTGTGACAGTGTGAACCAGCACTCTCTGTCCTGTGACAGTGTGAACCGGCACTCTCTGTCCTGTGACACTGTGAACCGGCACTCTCTGTCCTCTGACACTTTTAACCGGCACACTCTGTCCTGTGACAGTGTGAACCGGCACTCTCTGTCCTGTGACACTGTGAACCGGCACTCTCTGTCCTGTGACACTGTGAACCGGCACTCTCTGTCCTCTGACACTTTGAACCGGCACTCTCTGTCCTGTGACAGTGTGAACCAGCACTCTCTGTCCTGTGACAGTGTGGACCGCCACTCTCTGTCCTCTGACACTTTGAACCGGCACTCACTGTCCTGTGACAGTGTGAAACGGCACTCTCTCTCCTGTGACACTGTGAACCGACACTCTCTGTCCTGTGACACTGTGAACCGGCACTCTCTGTCCTCTGACACTATGAACCAGCACTCTCTGTCCTATGACAGTGTGAACCAGCACTCTCTGTCCTGTGACAGTGTGAACCAGCACTCACTGTCCTGTGACACTGTGAACCGACATTCTCTGTCCTGTGACACTGTGAACCGGCACACTCTGTCCTGTGACACTGTGAACCGGCACTCTGTGTCCTGTGACACTGTGAACCGGCACTCTCTGTCCTGTGACAGTCTGAACCAGCACTCTCTGTCCTCTCACAGTATGAACCGGCAATCTCTGTCGTGTTACAGTGTGAACCGGCACTCTCTGTCCTGTGACACTGTGAACCGGCACTCTCTGTCCTGTGACACTGTGAACCGCCACTCTCTGTCCTGTGACACTGTGAACCAGCACTCTCTGTCCTCTCACAGTGTGAACCGGCACTCTCTGTCCTGTGACAGTGTGAACCGGCAATCTCTGTCCTGTGACAGTGTGAACCGGCACTCTCTGTCCTCTGACACTTTTAACCGGCACTCTCTGTCCTGTGACAGTGTGAACCGGCACACTCTGTCCTGTGACAGTGTCAACCGGCACTCTCTGTCCTTTGACACTGTGAACCAGCACTCTCTGTCCTCTTACAGTGTGAACCGGCACTCTCTGTCCTGTGACAGTGTGAACCGGCACTCTCTGTCCTCACACACTGTGAACCGGCACTCTCTGTCCTCTGACACTTTGAACCGGCACTCTCTGTCCTGTGACAGTGTGAACCGGCACTCTCTGTCCTGTGACACTGTGAACCGGCACTCTCTGTCCTGTGACACTGTGAACCGACACTCTCTGTCCTGTGACACTGTGAACCGGCACTCTCTGTCCTATGACACTATGAACCAGCACTCTCTGTCCTATGACAGTGTGAACCGGCACTCTCTGTCCTGTGACAGTGTGAACCGGCACTCTCTGTCCTGTGACACTGTGAACCGACATTCTCTGTCCTGTGACACTGTGAACCGGCACTCTCTGTCCTCTCACAGTGTGAACCGGCACTCTCTGTCCAGTGACACGTGAACCGACACTCTCTGTCCTGTGACACTGTGAACCGACACTCTCTTTCCTGTGACAGTGTGAACCAGCACTCTCTGTCGTGTGACAGTGTGAACCGGCACTCTCTGTCCTGTGACAGTGTGAACCGGCACTCTCTGTCCTGTGAAACCGTGAACCGACACTCTCTGTCCTGTGACAGTGTGAACCGGCACTCTCTGTCCTGTGACAGTGTGAACCAGCACTCTCTATCCTGTGACAGTGTGAACCAGCACTCTCTGTCCTGTGATACTGTGAACCGGCACTCTCTGTCCTGTGACACTGTGAACCGGCACTCTCTGTCCTGTGACACTGTGAACCGGCACTCTCTGTCCTCTCACAGTGTGAACCGACACTCTCTGTCCTCTCACAGTGTGAACCGGCAATCTCTGTCCTGTGACAGTGTGAACCGACACTCTCTGTCCTCACACACTGTGAACCAGCAATCTCTGTCCTGTGACACTGTGAACCGGCACTCTCTGTCCTGTGACAGTGTGAACCGGCACTTTCTGTCCAGTGACACTGTGAACCTGACACTCTCTGTCCTGTGACACTGTGAACCGGCACTCTCTGTCCTCTCACAGTGTGAACCGGCACTCTCTCTCCTCTCACAGTGTGAACCGGCACTCTCTGTCCAGTGACACGTGAACCGACACTCTCTGGCCTCTCACAGTGTGAATCGGCACTCTCTGTCCTGTGACAGTGTGAACCAGCACTCTCTATCCTGTGACAGTGTGAACCAGCACTCTCTGTCCTGTGACAGTGTGAACCGGCACTCTCTGTCCTCACAGTGTGAACCGGCACTCTCTGTCCTGTGACACTGTGAACCGGCACTCTCTGTCCTGTGACACTGTGAAGCAGCATTCTCTGTCCTCTCACAGTGTGAACCGGCACTCTCTGTCCTGTGACACTGTGAACCGGCACTCTCTGTCCTGTGACAGTGTGAACCGACACTCTCTGTCCTGTGACAGTGTGAACCGGCACTCTCTGTCCTGTGACAGTGTGAACCGGCACTCTCTGTCCTGTGACACTGTGAACCGGCACTCTCTGTCCTGTGACACTGTGAACCAGCACTCTCTGTCCTCTCACACTGTGAACCGGCACTCTCTGTCCTGTGACAGTGTGAACCAGCATTCTCTGTCCTGTGACAGTGTGAACCGTCACTCACTGTCCTGTGACAGTGTGAACCGGCACTCTCTGTCCTGTGACAGTGTGAACCGACACTCTCTGTCCTCTCACAGTGTGAACCGGCACTCTCTGTCCTGTGACACTGTGAACCGGCACTCTCTGTCCTGTGACACTGTGAACCGGCACTCTCTGTCCTGTGACAGTGTGAACCGGCACTCTCTGTCCTCTCACAGTGTGAACCGGCACTCTCTGTCCTGTGACACTGTGAACCGACACTCTCTGTCCTGTGACAGTGTGAACCGGCACTCTCTGTCCTGTGACACTGTGAACCGGCACTCTCTATCCTGTGACAGTGTGAACCGGCACTCTCTGTCCTGTGACAGTGTGAACCGGCACTCTCTGTCCTGTGACACTGTGAACTGGCGCTCTCTGTCCTGTGACAGTGTGAACCGACACTCTCTGTCCTGTGACAGTGTGAACCGACACTCTCTGTCCTGTGACAGTGTGAACCGACACTCTCTGTCCTGTGACACTGTGAACCGGCACTCTGTCCTGTGACACTGTGAACCGGCACTCTCTGTCCTGTGACAATGTGAACCGGCACTCTCTGTCCTGTGACAGTGTGAACCGGCACTCTCTGTCCTGTGACAGTGTAACCGGCACTCTCTGTCCTGTGACACTGTGAACCGGCACTCTCTGTCCTGTGACAGTGTGAACCGGCACTCTCTGTCCTGTGACAATGTGAACCGGCACTCTCTGTCCTGTGACAGTGTGAACCGGCACTCTCTGTCCTGTGACAGTGTAACCGGCACTCTCTGTCCTGTGACACTGTGAACCGGCACTCTCTGTCCTGTGACAATTTGAACTGGTGCTCTCCACTCTGCCCTGTGACTGATAGCAGAGAAACTAGAGGAAGGTCCGAATTCAGGGCTCGGGCGAGAAAGACCTTAAAGGAAGTTTGGCTTGGTGGGTTAGGGGCAGGGAGGGAAGCAGAACCCAGTCGTGCTTTATGTGTTCCAGCCAGTTCTGGCGATGAATGGATAAATCAGGTGACCCCCCTTAAAAGTTCAAGTGTGTGCCCCTTTGACTAAAGGGAGCGGAGAAATATCGTGGCGAATGGAGCAAGGCAGATCTTCGGGTAAGGCATCTACTTAATGTTTGGGTGAGCAAATCAAGGGCAGCTCAAAGGGAAAGGTGGAATTTTTCATCCAATTTAACTGTATTTAAAAATATTTAAAAACTATCCCTTCAATGGATGGGGCACATTTACCAGCAACTGGCACCCTGGTTCGTCACTGCCAGTATTTCAAGAGCAGCATATTCACAAAAGATGTTCAGCAAACATTTTTTCATTCAATTACAAACACGCAACACACTGACATAAATTATGTTGAGATAATAAATCATTCAAAGATTTGGGTGTGGCTCAGGCAGCTGCTCCATATCTTTTGTTTGCAGCACCTGCCGTTCAAAGGAACTCAACTGAATGTTTAACCCCTCGTGTTCAAAGTTTCTCCGCTTATTGTACTAATATCAGCAACTTCCCTCTGTGAATGATTCTGTCTGTTAAGAAACTCATTTGGTCTTTTAGTTGGTTGCAAAAGTGTCTGACACGACTGATATTAATTGTACTATGAAATGACGTGGGCATATAGTGGAAATTCTCCAAAAACAATCGACTGGTTTATCCTTGGCCCAGGAGCTGCTCACCCAGATTACTCAGCACACAAGATCTCACTTCTGCTCACAGCAGGCTCCGGCTTGCCTTGACTTTTGTGCTGGGGTCAAGAAAACATCAACGGTGAAGCTCAAATGTTGCTGCCATCAGCAACCGCTTGATTTGGTGTCAGCCGTGGCTCAGTGGGCAGCACTCCCGCCTTTAGAGTCAGAAGGTTCTGGGTTCAAGTCCCACTCCAGAGACTTGAGCACATAATCTAAGCCGACACTCCAGTGCTGAGGGAGTGCTGCACTGACAGTTGAGATGTTAAACCGAGGTCCCATCTGCCTTCTCAGGTGGACATAAAAGATCCCATGGCACTAATCCGAAGAAGACCAGGAGTTATACCTGCTGTCCTGGCCAGTATTTATCCCTCAACCAACATCGTTAGGATATTGCTTTTCGTGGGACCTTGCTGTGCAGAAATTGGCTGCTACCTTTCCATCATTACAACAGTTTTTTTTTATTCGTTCCTGGGATGTGGGCGTCACTGGCAAGGCCAGCATTTATTGCCCATCCCTAATTGCCCTCGAGAAGGTGGTGGTGAGCCGCCTTCTTGAACCACAGCAGTCCGTGTGGTGAAGGTGCTCCCACAGTGCTGTTAGGGAGGGAGTTCCAGGATTTTGACCCAGCGATGATGAAGGAACGGTGATATATTTCCCAGTCAGGATGGTGTGTGACTTGGAGGTGGTGGTGTTCCCATGCGCCTGCTGCCCTTGTCCTTCTAGGTGTGTAGGCTTCGCAAAATCCCCCAGAAACTCGAACAGAGCCCTAAAGGGAGTGATTTTTGGACTTTTCATACAAACTTGGGATGATGGGACCTCAGTGAAGTGATTCGATGTAAAAACCTAAAGATCACAAGAAGAAAACCTGAGGAAACTGATTTTTTTGAATCTTATTGTTGGGAGAGACATTTTTTTTTCACAGACAAGCTGCGAGGGGCGTGGCCGGTCAGTGAACGGATCAAGCTGTCTGGGAATTGTTTGAGACAATGCAAAACTCACAAACACATTCAAATATGGATTCCCAGGGGCAAACAAGATGCTGGTAATCTAAAAATGATTCAATGACAATATAACTTTGATCACACAGTTTCATAGCCATTATCCCATCAAAAAAACCAATCAAGCAGGTATCCAGAGAACAGATTTAAAAGCCCGCCAAACAGAAGGACAATAGAGTGAAGATTTGGCGCATAGATAGGACCGTGTTTTAAATCGGAAAGCGATTAACACTAAGCAAAAACCATCGGAACTGGCCAGCCCGCCAAAAACGAGACAATTGGACGAAGCAAGGGTCATTTACATTCAAAAAGGAATTCGTTTTAGTAAGGGGTTTTTGAGCGCGAAAAAGAAACAGTATAATTTGAAAGCCTGTGCCATAATCTCTCTCTTTGGACTGACTGGCGACGCGAACACAGCTCTCTCCCTGCTCCAGCAAAACTTACCACAAGCCACGAGGAAGAAGACCAGCACGCAAGAAGAAACCATAAGGGCCTTCCGGAGTCCTTTTAAACAAAAAGACTCTAATATCCTGTCAAGGATTCGTTGGTGAGCATTATCCCTGATCTCCTGAAACCAAAAACCTAGCCAGATAGTGGGATATTTGGGAGGGATAAGGTTTTGTTTGATATATTGTCATTTCCCTCGCTTGTACCGTGTGTTCCCCGAATCTGTGTTTAAGTAATAAGTGTGTTTCAAGTTTGTTACCTTTTTCTTTTAATAAAGTAAATTTCTTTCATCAGAACCTGTTTACTGCAATTTTGTTCACAACCCCTAAATAAGCCCAAAGTCTAGGAACCGGAGGGGTGTTGATCGATTCAAACCGCTCACTTAAGATACCCCTTACAGGTGGTAGAGGGCATGGGTTTGAGAGGTGCTGTCGAAGATGCCTTGGCGAGTTGCTGCAGTGCATCTTGTAGATGGTACACACTGCAGCCACGTTGTACCAGTGGTGGAGGAAGTAAGGGGGAGAAATTCGGTATTGCCCCGTTTGGCGTGATAAAACTTTGAAAGTTGAAAAATTAGCGCCAGGCGCTAATCATTCTCGCCTCCAAAAGGGAAGTGGAGCGCTAAATCAAGCACTAACCACTTCTCTTAGGGCGCTAAAGTCCGGGTGCGGGGCAGAGCGCAGAACAATTTCAAGCGCATTGTAAACGACACTTTTTCCTCACAGAGGCTGCTTCCTTCGCTTAAAGGGAAGGGCCATTGATGCTGCACAAGCTGATTGTTGTCAATTCTGTTTTGCAAGGCGACCTGGGCGACTGCCATTACAGCCCCAAACACTCTCACAGTGTGGAGGGCTTGGACATCTCGCACCAATGAAACCTTAAAAACTTTGCGCAGGCACCAGCCTGGTGCAAATAATCAAGGTTGTGCTGGCTGAAAACCATTCCCTTTAGTTACCACTTCTGAAGCAGCCAGCCGAGTTCACAACGCCTCCTCTTGCTGGCATTGTCAGCGCGAGGCAATAAAGCAAGGGGCAAGAGTGAATCTGCGAGGCACTAGAGGCCCAGGCGCTAAGAGTTAGCGCCTGTGCTAAACCAGCACTGAGGTTCGCGGGCATCGCTGCATTCACTGCGCCCGTGCGCTAACCCCTTAGTGCCCCGTTAGCGCCCCCACCAGGTGCTAACGGGAGGCGCTAACATATCGAATTTCCAGCCCATTATGTTTAAGGTGGTGGATGGGGTGCCAATCAAGCAGGCTGCTTTGTCCTGGAAGGTGTCAAGCTTCTTGAGTGTTGTTGGAGCTGCACTTATCCAGCTTCTGCAGTCTATCCACGTAACTGAAGTCCCTCATCCATGGAAACATTCTTGTAAATCTTTTCTGCACCCTCTCTAAGGCCTTCACATCCTTCCTAAAGTGCGGTGCCCAGAATTGGACACAATACTCCAGTTGAGGCCGAACCAGTGTTTTATGAAGCTTCATCATAACTTCCTTGCTTTTGTACTCTTTGCCTCTATTTATGAAGCCCAGGATCCCGTATGCTTTTTTAACCGCTTTCTCAACCTGCCCTGCCACCTTCAACGATTTGTGCACATATATCCCCAGGTCCCTCTATTCATGCACCCCCTTTAGTTCGCACTTTTCTGCATTAAATTTCATCTGCCACGTGTCCGCCCATTCCACCAGCCTGTCTATGTCTTCTTGAAGTCTATCACTATCCTCCTCACTGTTCACTGTACTTCCAAGTTTTGTGTCATCTGCACATTTTGAAATTGTGCCCTGTACACCCATGTCCAAGTCATTAATATATATCAAGAAAAGCAGTGGTCCAAGTACCAATCCCTGGGGAACACCACTGTATACCTTCCTCCAGTCCGAAAAACAACCGTTTCCCACTACTCAGCAGGCCAGGCAACATCCGTGGAGAGAGAAAGAGAGTTAACGTTTCAGGTCTGATGAAAGGTCATCGACCTGAAACGTTAACTCTCTTTCTCTCTCCACGGATGTTGCCTGGCCTGCTGAGTTTTTCCAGCGTTTTCTGTTGTTATTTCGGATTTCCAGCATCCGCAGTATTTTGCTATCGTTTCCCACTACTCTCTGTTTCCAGTCACTCAGCCAATTTCGTATCCATGCTGCCACTGTCCCTTTTATTCCAAGGAAATCATCGTGGAATCAAGATTGATAGAGAGGTAGAAATGGGTGACATCATCATGCACGGGAAAACTATACCGATATTTGTGGATAATATTGCTCAGGGACAACATTTAAACATGGAAAAGGATGAAGCACATAGGAACTTTACAGTACTCTGGACTTGATTGTGGAGATGTGTTGGCTCTGATGGGACAATAGCAGTGGAACCAGGTGTGGGCAGTTCCCTGCAGGTGGATCACACAAGCAATATGGTGGAAGAGAATGTTGAATGCCAATGAGAAAGATCAAGGAGAACAAAGGATGTCATGCGTGACCTAGAGTGAGGTGGTCTTGCTGTTGTGGGCAAGACATGAGCTGGACTGAAGGGATTCAAAGAGGGAATAATGGGAGAAGAACAATGAAGCTGGGTGGCAATAATGTGTTCAAGGACTTTGATGAGGAAATGGAGGTTAAAGATGGGATGGTAATTGGAGAATTCAGCAGTGGGAATTTTGGGGAAAGGGTTATGATGCCAGTAATGAAGGAGAGAAGAAAATATGCCTGAGCAAATGGAGCCATTTTCCCTTTAACAATGCGAAATGATTGGGCAATGTGGAATAATTGGGCAATGGGGAGTAATTGGGCAATGGGGAGTAATTGTGCAATGGGGAGTAATTGGGCAATGTGGAATAATTGGGCAATGGGGAGTAATTGGGCAATGTGGAGTAATTGTGCAATGGGGAGTAATTGGGCAATGTGGAATAATTGGGCAATGGGGAGTAATTGGGCAATGTGGAGTAATTGTGCAATGGGGAGTAATTGGGCAATGGGGAGTAATTGGCCAGCTCTGAGTGACTAGGCAATGTTGATGGATGAGACTGAGTGACTTCGCAGGGCTGAATGATTTCCTGTATGACTGGGCAATGCTGAGTGTTTGTACAAAGCTGAGTGACTAGGCAGTGACTGACCAGGCAATGATGAGTGACTGGGCAATGCTAGGTACTTTCCAAAAATTTTCTACCAGCATGTAAACAGTAAGCGGGTAGTAAGAGACGGGGTGGGGCCTATTAGGGACAAAGAAGGTGATATATGCTTAGAGGCGCAGGGCAAGGCTAGAATACTCAATGAGTACTTTGTATCGGTGTTTACTGAGGAGGTGGATGCTGACAAAATATCGGTAGAAGTGGAAAAGGTAGAAGCAATGGAATGGGTGAAAATTGATAGACAGGATGTACTAGAAAGGCTGAGTATGCTTAGAGTGGACAAGTCGCCTGATCCAGATGGTTTGCATCCCAGGTTGTTAAGGGAATTGGGGGAGGAGATAGCAGAAGGGCTTGCCATAATTTTCCAATCTTCCCTAGATGCGGGGGAGGTGCCTGAGGAAATGTGACACCGTTGTTCAAGAAAGGGTGTAGGGACAATCCTAGTAGCTACAGGCCGGTCAGTTTAACATCAGTGATGGGTAAAGTTTTAGAAACAATAATCAAGGAAAAAATTAACGGGTACTTGGAGAGGTTTCAGCTAATTAAGGAGAGCCAACACGGATTTGTAAAAGGCAGATCGTGTTTGACTAATCTAATTGAATTTCTTGATGAAGTAACAGGGAGGATCGATGAAGGGAATGCAATGGATGTTGTCTACATGGGTTTTCGGAAGGTGTTTGACAAAGTACCACATAGAAGGCTGGTTAACAAAATTAAGGCTCATGGAATAGGTGGGTCAGTGGCAGCTTGGATAAGGAATTGGCTTAAGGACAGAAAACAGCAAGTTGTGGTAAATGCTGCTTTTCAGACTGGAAGATGGTAGACAGTGGTGTTCCCCAAGCGTCAGTGCTGGGGCCACTGCTTTTCTTGATAGAGATATATATATATATATAAATAAATGACCTGGATATTGGAATACAGAGTAGGATTTCTAAATTTGCCGATGACACCAAACTTGGGGGTGTGGCAAACAGTGATGATGATACCAATCGACTGCAAAAGGACATAGAAAGGCTAGCAGAATGGGCAGACAAGTGGCAGATGGAATTTAATACAGAGAAATGTGAGGTGATGCATTTTGGCAGAAGGAACAGGGAGAGGCAATATACACTTAATGGCACAGTTTTAAAGAGTGTGCAGGGACAGAGCGACCTGGGAGTTAATGTGTATTGTTCCCTGAAGGTGGCAGGACATATTGAGAGAGTGGTTAACAAAGCATATGGGATCTTGGGCTTCATAAATAGAGGTATTGAGTACAAAAGTAGAGAAGTTATGCTGAACCTTTATAAAGCGCTGGTTAGGCCACAACTGGAGTATTGTGTCCAGTCCTGGTCACCACACTTTAGGAAGGATGTGAAGACCCTTGAGAGGGTGCAGAGGAGATTTACCAGAATGGTTCCGGGGATGGGAGATCTTAGCTACAAGGACAGGTCGGAGAAACTGGATTTGTTTTCATTAGAGCAAAGGAGGTTGAGGGGTGATTTGATCGAGGTGTACAAGATTATGACGGATTTGGATAAGTTAGATGGGGAAAAGCTGTTCCCACTAGTTGATGGTACAAGGACTAGGGGACACAGATTTAAGGTTTTGGGCAAGAGATACAGGGGGGATGTGAGGAAAAACTTTTTTACGCAGCGAGTGGTGAGGACCTGGAACTCGCTGCCGACGGAAGTGGTGGAAGCGGAGACACTCAATGTTTTAAAGGGGAGACTGGATCAGCACTTGAGGGAAATAAACTCGCAGGGCTACGGGGATAGAGCGGGGGAATGGGACTGACTGGATTGCTCTACAGAGAGCCGGCACGGACTCAATGGGCCGAATGGCCTCCTTCTGTGCCGTTATGACTCTATATGGGGGAAAAATTCAGTTGGTTGCGCCTCCCGTTAGCGCCTTAAGAGGGCGCTAATGGGGCGCAAAGCAATTCGCGCCTGGGCGTGGCGATGTTTGCGCCGCTCGAGAAATTAACTAGACATTTTGCGGCGGCGCTAAACACTACCGCCACGATCTCCTGCGCCGGCAGATCGTGACGTCAGTCGAGTGCACAACGCCCCGGTAGCGCCCCGGAGTGGATATTGAGTGGCGCCCCCTGCCTTATCGCCTGCCGCTAGCAACGACAGATTGAGGGGAGCGTTTTGCAGGCAGGAAGGGACTGGGGTAGCGCTATTTAAAGGCGACCGCTTCCTGCCTTTTTTTGTTGGTGACATTTTTGAACCACGCATTCAGAGAGAGAGAGAGAGACTTCTGGAGAGATTCAACGCTGTGTGAAGGAGTTTTGGGTACTGAGCAGCACTTTGCAGGTTCATTTTGATTTGCCCTTCCTTGTATCGATTTAGAAGAGACTGTGGGGGTTGCTCTCTGAGCTCTTTCCCTGGTACTCTCCATTGTTCTTTCCAGCAGATTTGATGTACAGGTCTCTCCAGGCCGAGATTCAAGGCTGCAATGAGCAGGATGTGGATGGAAAGCAAGATCAACCCTCCCCTTTAAGAATTGGCCGGCGCCATTGTGTCTGTGTTCCATTGCTGACTGACATCACATGAGCTTCGCCAGCGCTCTGAGTTAGTGCCTCGCTCCTTGGCCTTTGCGCCTTAAGACAGATGTGTAGCGCCTGATTTAGCGCTCCAATCACCTCCAGGGGTGATAAAAGTCAAGTTTGCAGTCGGAGGCGATAATTAGCGCCAGGCGCTAATCTTTGCGCCCGGCCGAGAATTGCGCCCCAAATGGGGCGATACTGAATTTCTCCCCCTATGACTCTATGAGTGACGGGGCAATGAGTGAGCGACGGGCCAGTGAGTGAGCGACGGGCCAGTGAGTGAGCGACGGGCCAGTGAGTGAGCGACGGGCCAGTGAGTGAGCGACGGGGCAATGATGAAAGACTGGGCAGTTTTTGTATTTGTTCACGGGATGTGAGTGCTGCTGGCAAGGCTCCACTTATTGGCAATCACTAATTGCCCTGAGAAGGTGGTGGTGGACCTCTTCTTGAACCACTTCAGTCCTTGTGATGTTAGCATAGAAACATAGAAGATAGGAGCAGGAGTCGGCCATTCGGCCCCTCGAGCCTGCTCCGCCATTCGATGAGATCATGGCTGATCATCCAAATTCAGTACCCTGTCCCTGCTTTCTCCCCATATCCCTTGATCCCTTTAGCCTTAAGAAATATATCTATCTCTTTCTTGAATATATTTAATGAATTGGCCTCAACTGCCTTCTGTGGTAGAGAATTCCACAGGTTCACCACTCTCTGGGTGAAGAAATTCCTCCTCATCTCAGTCCTAAATGGCTTACCCCTTATCCTTAGACTGTGACCTCTGGTTCTGGACTCCCCTGCCATCGGGAACATCCTTCCTGCATCTAGTCTGTCTAGTCCTGTTAGAATTTTATAAGTTTCAATGAGATCCCCTCTCATTCTTCTAAACTCTAGCGAATATAAGCCTAATCGACCCAATCTCTCTTCATACGTCATTCCTGCCATCCCAGGTATCAATCTGGTGAATCTTCGCTGCACTCCCTCCATGGCAAGAACATCCTTCCTCAGATAAGGCGACCAAAACTGGACACAATACTCAAGGTGTGGTCTCACCAAGGCCTTGTACAACTGCAGCAAGACATCCTTGCTCCTGTACTCGAATCCTCTCGCTATGAAGGCCAACATACCGTTTGCCTTCTTAACCACCTGCTGCACCTGCATGCTTACCTTCAGCGACTGGTGCACAAGGACTCCCAGATCTCGTTGCACTTCCCCTTCTCCCAATCTATTGCCGTTCAGATAATAATCTGTCGTCTTGTTTTTGCCACCATGTTGATGCCTTAATGATGGTGTTAAGTAGGGAATTCCAAGATTTTGACTTGGCAACGATGAAGGAACGATGAATGTCCAAGTCAGGATGGTGTGTGACGTGGGCAAAAATTTGTGGTGATAGTGTTCCTATGATAGTGTCAGCCTTGGTTCAGTTAGTAGCACTCTTGCCTCTGAGTCAGAAGGTTGTGGGTTCAAGCCCCACTGCACAGACTTGAGCAGTACTGAGGGTGTGCTGAACTGTCGGAGGTGCCGTCCTTCAGGTGAGACGTTAAACCACGGTCCCCTCTGATATCTCAGGTGGATGTAAAAGATCCCACAGTACTATTCGAAGAAGAGTAAGAGACTTCTCCTGGCCAACTGTTAGACGAGATAGTGAAGTAACAGTGGGACTCGGCAAACAAGGAGTTAAGTGTTTTGTAAACAGGACAATAAGCTGTTTGAAGTGGTGCAGACTGCAGCCGTCTGGTCTGCTGCAGGGATTTACAACCAGGTTAGACAAAGGCTAGATAAGGAACACTAAGACCCTTCTTTAAACACTAAACCACTCAAGTAAGACAAAGAATAAATTGGATTCTTGCACTGCCTAAACAGGACATGGTGTATGAGACTTTGGTTGCTGTGCTATGTGTGGACAATAGTTCAGGTCTGTTTTAATTGGAACCAATAGTGGTGGCACTGGGTTGCCCTAGCATCACCAGACAGTAAACATCACCACAAGTGCCCCCTCTGGGAGGGCACCACTAATACAATAGTCTAACATGCGGTCCAATTAAACTCAAATAAGCTTAACATAAAACTAAATCAGGATATTGTTGTCGAAATCACCGCAAGTAAACATCCTGCGGTGCCCACAAAGGCCTCAAGTGTAATGACCTCTCCAGGGCCACCCGGGTGAGGACAAGACCGCAAAAGAGAGGCCAGGCAGCCAGAGCCACCCTCGCCACAGGTCCCACGCATCCTGGACCTCTGGATGGCAGTTTTGGCCAGACCCACGAGACAATCCTCTGACTTACTCATTCAACCGAGTGAGAACAGGCCACTCAGCTCATCAAGCCACTCACTCCATCCAGGGCCCAAGTATAATTCTATCATGGACTTCCCGCCATCTGTTGATTCCCTACATGCAGTGTTATTATTTTTATAACCATCAATCCGCTTCTCAACCGATATTGACCCAGCTCCTTTTTAAAGGTGCCAACTAACCCTTCTATCGAACTCTGCCCCCATCCTGTGGGACAATACAGTTTCACTAATCTTGAACCTTGATTGCAGCTTGTGAATTTGGTACTAGTGAATGGTATAGTAGTGAATGGTATAGTAGTGAATGTAATCGTGAACATTGTGCTTGCAAATGTTGTATGCGTGAATTTTGCACCACTGAATGTTATGCTTGTGAATTTTGCACTGGTAAATGTACTTGTGAACCTTATACTAGTGAACCTTATACTAGTGAACCTTATACTAGTGAACCTTATACTAGTGAACGTTATACTAATGAACGTTCTGCGAGTGAATGTTATACTAGTGAGTGTTGTACTGGTGAACATTGTACTAATGAACATTATACAACTAAATATTGTGCTAGCGAATGTTGTGCTGGTGAATGTTGTGCTAGTGAAGTTTGTCCTAGTGAGTGGAGGGAGTGAATGTTGTATTTCTGTCCTCTAGCCCTACGCTCTTGGGTTTCCCGGCTTCCATCTTTATTTGGCTGTGCCCATTACTCTGTCCACACTCAGTGATGAAAAGGACTCTAGCCCTGCCCTGGGGTACAGGTCAGAAGGAGGGCGAGTGAGTGGACCCTCTCGATTACACATGGACTGCTCACAACGAGAAAATTAGGTAGTAAGTAAACGCAGTGAGAAAATGATCGAACTGAAGAAAATTCTCTTGCAAAAAAAAAGGAAACAGAAGAAAAGTCAGCTGGCGGATTGGGAAACGAGATAGAAACAACACCAACTTGTATTTATATAACGCCTTTAATATAGTAAAACATCCCAAGGTGTTCCACAGGAGCGATTATAAAACAAACTTTGACACTGAGCCACATAAGGAGAAATTAGGGCAGATGACCAAAAGCTTGGTCAAAGAGGAAGGTTTTAAGGAGCATCTTAAAGGAGGAAAGAGAGGTAGAGAGGCGGAGAGGTTTAGGGAGAGAATTCTCGAGCTTAGGGCCTCGGCAGCTGAAGGCACGGCCACCAATAGTTGAGCAATTAAAATCAGGGATGTTCAAGAGGCCAGAATTAGAGGAGCGCAGATATCTCGAGGGGTTGTGGGGCTGGAGGAGATTACAGAGATAGGGAAGGGCGAGGCCATGGAGGGATTTGAAAACAAGATGAGAATTTTACAATTGAGGCGCTGCTTAATCGGGAGCCAGTGTAGGTCAGCGAGCACAGGGGTGATGAGTGATCGGGACTTGGTGCGAGTTGGGACACCAGCAGACGAGTTTTGGATAACGTCAAGTTTACGTTGGGTGGAATGTGGGAGGCCTGCCAGGAATGCATTGGAACAGTCAAGTTTAGAGGTAACAAAGGTATAGATGAGGGTTTCAGCAGCAGATAAGCTGAGCCAGGGGCGGAGACGGGCGATGTTACGGAGATGGAAACAGGCGGTCTTAGTTATGGTGTGGATATGTGGTCGGAAGCTCATTTCAGGATCAAATATGACACCAAGGTTGTGAAAGAGAAAGAAAACCTGAGAAGAAACCAGTCCTGTGAAAAACTTCTCAAACACCATCAATCGGTCAGAGATAACCTTGCACCCTGGCATTACAAGGCCAACACTGAATGTGGATTCAGACCAGGCACCTACAATCAGAGGATAGCAGAACCAAGAGGTTATACCTGTCAGAAAAGAGAATGCTGAGGGGTGAGCTGATAGAGGTATTTAAGATAATAAGAGGTTTTAATAGGGAAGATGTAGAGAAATTGTTTCCACTTGTGGGGGAGACTAAAAACTAGGGGCCGTAAATATAAGGTAGTCACTAATAAATCCAATAGGGAATTCAGGATAAACTTCTTTACCCAGAGTGGTGAGAATGTGGAACTCACCGCAAGGAGTAATTGATGCAAATCAGAGCGCGGACCTGAGCGGGAGCAGCACAAAGGGAGGCGGAGAAGGCCCAGGCCATAGCGCGGACCTGAGCGGGAGCAGCACAAAGGGAGAGGCGGAGAAGGCCCAGGCCATAGCGCGGACCTGAGCGGGAGCAGCACAAAGGGAGAGGCGGAGAAGGCCCAGGCCATAGCGCGGACCTGAGCGGGAGCAGCACAAAGGGAGAGGCGGAGAAGGCCCAGGCCATAGCGCGGACCTGAGCGGGAGCAGCACAAAGGGAGAGGCGGAGAAGGCCCAGGCCATAGCGCGGACCTGAACGGGAGCAGCACAAAGGGAGAGGCGGAGAAGGCCCAGGTCATAGCGCGGACCTGAGCGGGAGCAGCACAAAGGGAGAGGCGGAGAAGGCCCAGGCCATAGCGCGGACCTGAGCGGGAGCAGCACAAAGGGAGGCGAAGAAGGCCCAGGCCATAGCGCGGACCTGAGCGGGAGCAGCACAAAGGGAGAGGCGGAGAAGGCCCAGGCCATAGCGCGGACCTGAGCGGGAGCAGCACAAAGGGAGAGGCGGAGAAGGCCCAGGCCATAGCGCGGACCTGAGCGGGAGCAGCACAAAGGGAGGCGAAGAAGGCCCAGGCCATAGCGCGGACCTGAGCAGCAGCACAAAGGGAGCTGAGCGGCAATTCAAAAGAACACAAGGAATGATGTCACAGGATAGCTGGTAACTAATTGGTTGGTAAAGGTCACACCGGTTTTTTTTCTCTTCAAGTTAGGGGCTGGGGTTAAATAGCGGGTTAGGGATAAAGCAGGAGCTTGGAGATTAGTAACTGTTAATACTATATTAAATTAGTAACTGTTAATAATATATCATATCAATAACTTGAATTAAATACAATTTAGTCTTAAGTTTCTGTAAAGTTAGTTAATAGTCGAATAAATAAGGGCAGGGCAGCTCGGTCCAGCGGAATGCACATCCTGTGCCATGTGACAACTCCAGGACACTTCCCGTGTCCTGGACAACCACGTGTACAGGAGGTGTCATCAGCTGGAGGAGCTGAAGCTCTGGGTTTCAGAGCTTGAACAGCAGCTGGCATCACTGCGGTGCAGCCGCGAGGCTGAGAGCTACGGGGATAGCACGTTTCCGCAGCTAAGGAGTGTGCCGGCAGAGAGGGAATGGGTGACCGCCAGACAGAAAAGGAGGACCAGGCAGGTAGTGCAGGAGTCCCCTGAGCACAACTCGCTCTCCAACCAGTATTCTGTTCTGAATACTGGTGAGGGCGACGGTTTCTCTGGGGAGTACAGCCAGAGCCAAGTCCACGGCAGCACGGGTGGCTCAGCTGTACAGGGGTGGGGGAGGAAGATAGGGAAAGCAATAGTGGTAGGGGATTCGATAGTTAGGGGAGCAGACAGGCATTTCTGCGGCCGCAGACGTGACTCCAGGATGGTAAGCTGCCTCCCTGCTGCCAGGGTTAAGGATGTCACCGAGCGGCTGCAGAACATTCTGATCCAGGAGGGTGAACAGCCAGAGGTCGTGGTCCATATCGGTACCAACAACATAGGTAGAAAGAGGAATGGGGTCCTGCAGGCAGGCTTCAGGGAACTAGGAAAGAGATTAAAAAGCAGGACCTCAAAGGTAGTAATCTCCGGATTATCCCCAGTGCCACGCGCGAGTGAGTACAGAAATAGGAGGATAGAGCAGATGAATGTGTGGCTGGAGAGATGGTGCAGGAGGGAGGGCTTCAGATTTCTGGGGCATTGGGACCGGTTCTGGGGGAGGTGGAACCTGTACAGGCTGGATGGGTTGCACGTCAACAGAGCCGGGACCAATATCCTCGCGGGGTGGTTTGCTCGTGCTGTTGGGGAGGGTTTAAACTAATTTGACAGGGTGATGGGCACCAGGATGTAGCATTAGAAAGGAGAAACAAAGGGCACAAAGGATTGGGAGAGATGGATAGCACTAAAGTAAGAAATAGTAAGGTATTAGGTGGGGTCAGGCTAATATAGAATACAGGATGGTCTAAGATAGGTTTACAGTGTATGTATGTGAACGCACGAAGCATAGTAAACAAGGTTGGTGAGCTGCAGACTCAAAAAAGGGCAGGATTGGGTATTAAATATTGCTGGATCTAAGGTGTTCAGGAAAGATAGGGAAGAAAAGATAGGAGGTGGTGTGGCAGTATTGGTCAAGGAGAATGTTACAGTGCTGGAGAGAGAGGATGTCCTGGAGGGGTCAAGGACAGAATCTATGGGGGAAAAATTAGGTCGCGCCCCATTTGGGGCGCAAATATCGTCTGGACGCAAATATTAGCGCCTGGCGCTAATTATCGCCACTGACTGGAAACTTCACTTTTACCGCCCCGGGAGGTGAGTGGAGCGCTAAATCAGGCGCTGCACACCTGTCTTAAGGCGCAAAGGCCGAGCAGTGAGGCGCTAACTCAGCGCGCGAGCGCAGCGCAGCTGCTGCCAGTTAGCGAGGGAACACAGACACACTGGCGCCGGCCACTTCTTAAAGCGGGGGGGGGCCAACTTGCTCCCCAGCCACACCCTGCTCATTGCAGCCTTGAATCTCGGCCTGGAGAGACCTGTGAATCCATTTTGCTGCCAAGGATGGAGAGGGTGAGAGAACGAGCTCATCGCTTCACCGAGCGGGCCTTGGATGCTCTGGTTGGCGCAGTGGAGCGCAGAAGATGTATACTCTTCCCTGAAAGTGGCAGGAGGCCTTTGCCACGCGAGTTCAGAAGAGTGTGGAGGGAGGTGGCTCAGAGCGTCTCCTCCAGGAGCATGGTGCCCAGGACCCATACTCAATGCCGCAAAAAGTTCAACGACCTCACTCGGGTCGTCAGGGTGAGTGGCTTTTTCTCAATACCTCTCCATCCCTCCATCTCAACCTCACTCTATGGCCAGAGGGTCTTAAAACCCCAATGCACAACACTCATCCAACACCTATGGCCCTTTCATGAAACACACACACACATTCCACACTTTGCATACAGTAAGGGCTATTCACCTATGGGAGGCACATCAGGCAAGACCATGGCTGCATACAGTAAGGGCTATTCACCTATGGGAGGCACATCAGGCAAGACCATGGCTGCATACAGTAAGGGCTATTCACCTATGGGAGGCACATCAGGCAAGACCATGGCTGTATATTTACTCAGATGCTGTCCTTTTTCTTACAGGCCAAGCTGGCGCATAATCGGAGACAGCAGCAACAGACAGGTGGAGGGCGGCCTCAGCTGCAACCCCTCAGCGATCTGGAGGAGCGCGTCCACAGGATTGTGGCAAGTCGGGTGATCGGTCCCGTCGCCACTGGAGACGCCGACCCCGTTCTGGACAGCAATGGTAAGGTCATCACCTTTTTGTCCTCTGTCCTTCCACTTGTCCCTCACAACACCAGCCTTTGACACTTTCAATCCAACTTGCTAACTCGCTGCACTTATTCCTCCCTTACTGCCACCCTGTCCTCACGCTAAAGCCACTCTTGTACCTCCCTGCTTTCAGATGGTGATTCACCAGCTGAGGAGACGGGCCCTGAAGCTGCCACTGGGAGTGAAGCTGCAGCCGAGGAGGAAGAGGAAGCCGGAGCATCAGTGCCACCCTCTCCCGAGGAAGCCCATGCCCACACTGGGAACACGCCTTCCCTGGAGGGGAGCAGGGGGGAAGGGTCTGATGAGGGTGAAGCTCCAGGACCCAGCGGGCTGCAGCAACACCATGGGGGTAGGGAAGAACGGGGGCCTTCTCCCCAGAGGGAGAGTATGCCAGACACTCCTACTGCAATGGACGCAGAGGAGAAGCGGCTGATCGCAGAAATGAACACCCAGGCGGTGGGCATGCACACTGAGCTCATGGGTGCAGTGGGAAGGGTGCCCGAATGCATTGAGTCACTGGCAAGGAGTGTGGAGCACTTCGCTGTAGCACAGGCGGATGCCACACTAACGCTTAGTGCTGCAATTCAGTCACTGGCTGCCGTGATCCCATCTCTGACTGCTCTCATGCAGACTCAGATTGAGGCCACGCGAGCACAGACTGCTGCCAACCACTGTCGAAGTTTACATACCGAGTAGAACACATAAAATCGTGTCAAAGAAGGCTTTTTAATAAAGTTTACTTGTTACAAGGGAAGGTTCTGACACAGTCAAGTTGCTATGTCAGAATGCTTCGAATCCTACAAGATTTGAACATACTTTATACAAAAAAAGAACACAGAACAGGCCATTTGACATAACATTAAACATCCTGAGTAATGAAGCACAAACTTGTAAGTTATTGCATAGGTTTTCGTTATAATAACGAGCAGAAATTCCTTAAAGATCAGATAACCCGATCTTCCTTATGAGACCCCTTTGTTCAATGTTCACTCTCCAATCCGTGGGCCGATGGCTCACCCCATCTCATCCTGAGCTGGTCAGAACTAATTGATGCTTTATTTTGCTAAGCTTTTCTTAGATAAGGAATTCCGAGTTGTCTCTATCCTTGTAGCTAATTAGAATGATTTACTTATGGTGACTCCTACTGTCAGCCATTTTGAATTTCCTTTTTAAATTACTTACTTTAGAGAGGCCATTTTATTTGTGTCTTAAAAGTAAACTGCACTTCCACATTTTCCCCTTTTGTCCTTTCTAGGACAACATAGCTTTCTCCTAACGGTCCTTATACTAACTTAAAATCTAGTCAAGGATACCGACTTCTTTTCTGTTTGTAACCATCCCCGGGATATACCTGTATTGATGGTTGACCTTATCTAAGATCGTCTTTCTTCTCTGTCTATTCTTGGTGTTTGGGTGTATGTTCTTGTAGGGGTTTTAGTTGTGTTTTGGTGACTGTGGCGTACTTTTGTGGTTCATTAGTCTGCTGTTCTCTAACTTTTCCTGCAGCTTATACTAGCCTGCAGTTCGGGTGTTGCTATACACCCTCTAAGGAGATAGGGTACAGCAGTTCATAGAGGAGTTCTAAGTCATGGCCCACACAGTTTATGCCTAACCTGTGGGGTTCTCCTAGGGGACTGCAGCTTATAGAGGAGGACTGATTCATGACCCACACAGTTTATACCTGACCTGTGGGGTTCTCCAAAGCACAAGTGCTTCTACGTGAGCCTCCAGAGTGCGGACCAAGTGGTATACAAGGTCGACGTCACCGGCAGTTGAAAGGAGTCCTCTCTCTTTCCCTAGCCTGCAGATCCCATTTGGGTGGAAGAATATTTTTACCGAAAGTGGGGAGCATGCACAATGTGTATATATGTATATGTCAGTATTCAATCGTTTAGTCCCATTCCATGGTCTGTTATTAGTCAAATTCATCAAACTGGTAGTATTGAACCACCAGCTTTCCATGGAACTCCCTGCCCCGTACGTAATAAACTTTTGTATGCAACGACTTTTCCCCATATTAACTCTGTTCCCTTTAGTCTGTCCTAGATCGCGTTCCCAGCATATATCCCCGATCGGTCGGCCCTTTCCCGATGTATTGGTAAGGGCTAGAAAAGGAGGTACTTTCGTATAATCATACGTCGGCTTGTACCATCCCTTAAAATTTTCTAACGAATATCCTCCCCCCTTAAACTCGTTTCTTAGGCTAGACCACTTTTGTTCCCATTTAATTCCGAAGGTGGATAGGGTGGTATTTTTCTGTTTTGTATGATTTTTATTAATTATCCATTCTGCCATATCTGTGAGGTTCAAGGGTATCGGTCGCAGAGGTATTCCTCCTTTCACATGGGTAGGAATATGGCTACATACCCAACAGGCGTTTATCCCACTTTTTTTTGGCATACTTATATGACATATACAAAAAAGTGTTCATATGTAATTCTCGTTTCTTTCGGGGTTCTTTTCTTCTCCCTTGGCAGGCTATACATATCAGTCCGATTAGCAGGTAAAACGTAAATAACAGCTTCATTATTTAAGTCTTTTCAAATTCAAATTCAACTGTCCTTTCCGGTGTTCCAATTCTGCCCCGCCTGGGGTATCCTCTGTTTCTTCTATCTTCCTGATTTCAAGCAACATTACAGTTTAACATTTAATCAACAAATCATGGACTTAAAAGATTCTCCAGATCTCTCTTTTACTCATATCCATCTTGTGGATAATTCTTACTAAACATGATTTCTCCTTAGCCCTCAATTGTCCCAATTCAGATTCCGGGTAACTCTCCACTTCAACTTCAATTTCAATCCTTCTAACAGGTACCAGTGTGTTTAACTCTATTCTGATTGTTTCATTAATTAGATAGTTTCTCGATGGAGTATGTGTCAATGCTTTAAAAGTTGTCTCGCTCTCCTGAGCCACATTAACCATTTCATGTCTTGCTGTTGTCCAGTAACTGAGCATGTCTGAGACCCGTTCTTCAGTGCAGATTCACCATACATTCCCAGATGGTAATCGCTTCATACGTAACAAATCACATTTGCACACTCATACCGGTATCTCAATATCATGCCACATGTGCCTTTCTCGGGCTTTCAGGTATCTTATCAAAAGACTGTCTTTGTTCATCTTCCTCTGCATGGTCCCGATATCTTGGATAGTGGCCAGGCTATCAAATTCAGTTTTCTTAAAAGTTCATTATAGGCAGGGACACAAATGTCTCCAAGAGAAAGCTATCAATTTACTATTCTTAACTGCACTTTCCTGACTTTCACTAGCAAGTTTTTAAAATTCCCATTCAGCAGTGTAATTTCTCCTGTTTCAATTTTATACATCCTATTAATTACCATTCATATCTCATTCATGAGCCCTGGAGTAACTTTACTGTCCAGTACAATATTTAAGATTGAAAACATAGATCAAACATTCTCACTAGGTCCAAGTTACTAACACTTTTTATTTATCATTATTTTAGAGGATCTTTTATTTTCCCAAAAGTAACCCAAAATATATCTAGTGCCTGAGTCTATATTGTTATTACAAAATTATCCCAAAATCCAAACAGCAGTACTGTTGAACTGATTGACAAAACCTATGTTCAATTTCATTTCTATCAATTTATCTTCCATTTCCAATTTCAGAAACAAATGATTTCCAGGCTAGGTGGTTTATACAGTGTTTTAACATTAGAGACAGAAGTGCTGCAATTAGTTTACAAGGTAACTTCCATATAACAAAAGAAAGAAGAGAATCCATTGTGACTCTGCTTAGAGCCCAAGGGGTTAATTTATCAAATCATAATTTTCCTTCTGTCACTGTGGGGAAATATTAACTTAAAATTAATAATGTCCAATATCTTTAAATGTCACACCGAAGTTATTGCTTGATGAACTTAATCAGCTGTCAGTGGAAAGGGTTAACTCCTTTGCAGGTTTTTAAGAAGGTGGAGCAAAACATTATCAGGCGCACGCAATTGCGTCACTTCACGTAAATTAAAAAAAAACTTTCCCGATCCAAAAAAAGCAGTTGTGTTTTCACACTTTAACTGAACACGAACAGAACAGATAAAACAAAACAAAATAGCACATGCTTGCAGAACTAGTAAATTACATCATATTTCTTATTGTCCTTTCTTCAGATGTCTTTCCAAAATACTGTAAAAACATTGAATTTAAACAAATCAAATCAGAGTGCTTTGGAAGATTTCACCATAGCAACCGCAACTCCAAGGTTAAATCTTAGACCGAAACTTAATCTTTTGTTAAACAAACTTTTTTTTTTTTTTTTTTTTGTTTTTTTTTTTGTTCTTCTTCTCAGTTTTTACACACCAGCTTAACTTAAATTGTAATTCAAATTATTATTTATTTATTTCTATTTTTTTTTTTCTGGCACAATGCTTTCCCTGCAAAGTCTGATATAAAATTCCTGTCTATCCCTGACAGTAAAGGCAAATTTCCTTGTGATTCCTCTGCCAATGGTATGGACCAGAACCCGTTCTGTATCCAAGACTGTAAATATTTCAAAATCTGGTTTCAGACCATTAAATATCTTATTCAATGCGGTCTACACAAATTTACACCAACCAGAATTTCACCGTGCACAATGAAAGTCTGGTTTTTAATAGGTTAATTAACCTCAATAATTCCAATTCAATCCAGATCAATTTTTGTTTTTTTAAACTAACCAGTGTCAGTTGGAAAAGAAAGAACACATCGTCACATTAACACAGAAACAATTACCATGCCTTGTAAACATTCAAATTAATTGTCATTTTCTTTCCAGGCACATTGGCAACTGTGACTTCAAGGCTGAAGCTTATACCTCTTTTGTAAAACAATTAACAAACTTAAAACAACACACTTGAGTATCATTCAAGACAAGTCTTCAAAGAGTCAAAAACAGCTTTTAGCTCTCTGTACAAAAGAATGGGTGGAGCTAAAACATAAACAAACTGACAGACACTTTTTTTTTAGGCAGAGTAAATAATACTGTAACTTAACAAACTTAAACATTCACACAATCAGGAATTTTTTTTTTCACACTTTTCACACAACTGAGATCCCAGTATTCCTTTTAAGATTCCTTTCACTCAACAAATCTTGTATATTAGCTTTTTATCTCGGCACAGACATTAATAACTTCCATGCCGGTAAAACTTTTCTCAGCAGCTTTTCCTGGCTTTCCAAATCCCTTCCTTTTTTTTTTGAGTTTCAGATTTCAATTCTGGTCCGCCGGTGTTGCAGAAGCTGCTTGCTCCATTAAGAGGGAAACTTTATTCTTTTGGTCCCTATTTGTCTAACTTCATTTTGTTTAACCAATTTACTCAGGGTCTTTTCTCTTATTTTTAATGTCAGATCTACTGGCTTGTATACTACGGTCCTTACGCCTTTCTGCTTCCTTTTTCCAGTCTGAAAAGGCTGACCAATTTATTGACTTTTTACCTCTTCTTTGTGGGTCTCTATTTGCGAGACAGTCCTCTAGACATGTAATTCTTCTATTCTTAGTAAAGTTTTAATTATACTAGGCATTCTTCTTCTAAATCGCAAGTTTCACCCTTTACCACCTTACGATTATTATTAACCCTTCGGAGCTCCACAAGTGACAAACAATAACAAGAATTAACAACAATAAAGATAATGATAAGTAACGCGAAAGCCCAAACAGGCAAACAAATCAAGTAATCAGACATTAATCTTATACTTTAAACTAAACAAATAGTCAATTCTCAGCCTGCGTTGAACGCCCCTACAAACTGAGTCCTTAACATTTAACTTATGCTTTATACGTAACTTATATTCTAAGTGAAGGTTTCTCTCTAAACCTTTCTGCCGCGAGACTCTTTTCCCCGGCTCAAGGGACCCTCCCTTGATACTGCAGTTTTAACCTTTTAGCGCTTTTTCACAACCTGGTACCTTTAGTCCGGGACGCAACCCTGCCGACTCTCTTTCTTGCCTTCTTTGCCCGATTAGTTTTGAGACTTGAGCCGTCAGAATTCCTCTCCTTTTAACGTTAAAATAAAAGAAGCAAAAGTTACAAGATTCAACCCAATTCTAAAACATCATCATCGCCGTGCTGCTTGTCGGAAGAAACAGACTTACACTAATTCAGCATCTAGTGAGAAATCCTTTTAGGTGATAAAACATCACTTTTGGCCAGTTAGGATTTGCCACTAGAAATTCATAGTGTCCTTTGTCCGTGACTTACCGAGAGGTAGCAAGCGATCTCGGTGGGACCTCCAAGAAACTGTCGAAGTTTACATACCGAGTAGAACACATAAAATCGTGTCAAAGAAGGCTTTTTAATAAAGTTTACTTGTTACAAGGGAAGGTTCTGACACAGTCAAGTTGCTATGTCAGAATGCTTCGAATCCTACAAGATTTGAACATACTTTATACAAAAAAAGAACACAGAACAGGCCATTTGACATAACATTAAACATCCTGAGTAATGAAGCACAAACTTGTAAGTTATTGCATAGGTTTTCGTTATAATAACGAGCAGAAATTCCTTAAAGATCAGATAACCCGATCTTCCTTATGAGACCCCTTTGTTCAATGTTCACTCTCCAATCCGTGGGCCGATGGCTCACCCCATCTCATCCTGAGCTGGTCAGAACTAATTGATGCTTTATTTTGCTAAGCTTTTCTTAGATAAGGAATTCCGAGTTGTCTCTATCCTTGTAGCTAATTAGAATGATTTACTTATGGTGACTCCTACTGTCAGCCATTTTGAATTTCCTTTTTAAATTACTTACTTTAGAGAGGCCATTTTATTTGTGTCTTAAAAGTAAACTGCACTTCCACACCTCGATGGTTCGTTCACATGTCCCCGGGGCTGTCACCGCGCCGCAGCAGGCCAGCAATCTGTTCTCCAGCAGATTGCTCCGGATGCTGAAGTGCTGCCCCGTGGGAGTGCCAGTGTGTCGGGCGAGCAGGGAGTTGCTGTCCTCTCTCACGATGACAGCATTCCTGCTGCCAACACTGTCACTTCTCCACTGCACTTGCCACCGCCTGTAGGACAGACTGCTGCCGCCCATGCAGAGTTGGTGCAGTCTGCAGCCGGGCCCTCCAGGCCCAGAACTGGTCGAGGCCGTCCTTCAGGGGCATCTGCAGTGTCAGGGTCTGACGAGCAGCAGCCTTCCACCAGCCTTGCTGCAGCCACTGAGGTCCCATTACGGAGGAGCAGTAGGGTTAGAAGGGGGGAAGTGCGCAAGGGAAGGAGATCACCCTCGAAGGGCAAAAAGTAGGAGGTGTGACAAAATGCTGGTCATTTTTTTATTAAAGGTCGAGGTTCATGGTCCAACTTTTGTTTAGTGTTTTGGACATTATCTCCAGGTTGTGAGAACCAGTTATGTTATTGACTGTTTTTTTGTGTTTATTTCTATGAGTTTGTCATGAGGAATTGACACACACAGAGTTTGTAAAATAAATAAGTTTCTGTATTCAAAATATACATGGTTGGTGGTTGGAATTATTGGTGCCTTGGCCGGCTTAGGGGTTGCGTGCTGGGTTCATTGATGTTGTTAGCAATGGCAGAAGCCATTTCCACAGCAGGGGCCCTAGAAGCGGCTTGCTATTAGCCATTGACGGACGGCCCTTGCAGTTTCACCATTGTGGGCCGCCCTCCCGCCTTGGTGCTGCTGATGATCATCCTCCTCGTCCTCTTCCTCCTCTTCCTCCTCCTCCTCTGGTGGTGCTCCAAGGCCTGGTGGCATTGGCTGGGTCCTGACGATTGCCATGTTATGCAACATGCAGCACACAACTATGAAGTTGGATACTCGCTCAGGCGAGTACTGCAGGGCTCCTCCAGAATGGTCGAGACAGCGGAACCATTGCTTCAGCACGCCGATTGTGCGCTCAATTATGTTCCTGGTAGCTTGATGGCTCTCATTGTACCGCAGCTCAGCAGGGGTGTTGGGCGTACGGAGCGGTGTCATCAGCCAGGTGCTCAATGCATACCCCTTGTCTCCGAGAAGCCAACCAACTGGCTGATGCGGTGCCTCGAAAAGTTCTGCCACAGTAGTCTGGCGCAGGATAAAAGCATCGTGGCAGCTGCCAGGATAGTGGGCATTGACAGCGAGTATCAGCTGTCTGTGGTCACAGACCAACTGAACATTCAAGGAATGGAACCCCTTTCTGTTCCGGAATTCCTCGGCATTCTCATGCGGAGCACGCAAAGCCACATGCGTGCAGTCAATGGCGCCCTGCACCATGGGGAAGCCCGCTACCCTCGCAAAGCCCAGAGCGCGGTCACGCTGCTTGTCTGGGGTCATGGGGAAAGAGATGAACTCTCGTCTCCTTTTAAAGAGGGCATTTGTGACCTGCCGGATGCAGCAATGCACCGCGAACTGGGAGATATTGACGAGGTCCCCAGCAGCAGCTTGAAATGAGCCAGTAGCGTAAAAGTTGAGAGCCACTGTGACCTTCACTGCCACCGACAGAGACGTCCTGGACCTCAGTTGAGGCTGCAGATCTGGCTGCAGCAGGTGGCAGAGCTCAGTGACCACCTCCTTGCTGAATCGCAGCCTTCGCAAATACAGCTCCTCAGACATATGAAGGTAGGAGAGCTGTTCACGATATACCCTGGGAGGGTAAGCTCTCCTGTACATACGCCTGTTGGCCCTCCTCCGTCTGGCCATCATTGCCACTCTCTCTCTGCGTCTCTGTGTCCTCCAATTCAGCTGGAGCAGGACGACGCCCCCAATCAGTGCAGCCCCCATAGTCTCTTTGCAAGCAAAGTAATGAAGGACAGCAACTAAAGTACTAGCGAAGTTAGGATCAGTAGGCAAAACTACCTCACAAAGCGTTGAGTCAATGCAGAAGTCTCTCTTTCTCTCTCTCCGAATCTCTCTCTCTCTCTCAGAACGAGTGGTGCAAAAATGTCAACCACAGAAAAAGACAGGAAGAGGCCCCCTTTAAATAGCGCCCCCCCCAGCCCCACAGCGATTGATAGCGTTCCAGTCTTCCGGTCGTTGGATGCGCCAGGCGGTAAGGCAGGGGGCGCCACTCAATTTCCGCTCCGGGGCGCCACAAGGGCGTTGCACCATGGAATGACGTCACAATCTGCGCGCGCAGGTGGTCGCAGCGGTAAGGTTTAGCGCTGCCGCACAATCTCTAGTTAAGTTCCCGAGCGGCGCAAACATCACTGCGCGCGGGCGTTAGCGGCTTTGCGCCCCATTAGCGCCCTCTTAAGGCGCTAACGGGAGGCGCAACCAACTGAATTTTTACCCCTATATGTCTAGAGTTAAGAAATAATAGAGGTGCCATTACACTACTAGGTGTATTCTATAGGCCACCAAATAGTGGAAAAGATATGGAGGACCAAATTTGCAGAGAAATTACAGAGAGATGCAAGAACTATAGAGTAGTGATAATGGGTGACTGCAACTATCCTAGAGACTGGGATAGTAATAGTGTAAAGAGCAGAGAGGGGGAATAATTTCTGAAATGTGTTCAGGAGAACTTTTTTGATCAGTTTGTTTCCGGCCCAACGAGGAAGGAGGCGTTGCTGGATTTGGTTCTGGGGAATGAAGTAGGTCAAGTGGAGCAAGTGTCAGTAGGTGAACATTTAGGGAACAGTGATCATAGTATCATAAGGTTTAGATTAGGTATGGAAAAGGACAGGGAGCAAGTTAGTGTAAAAATACTTAATTGGAGGAAGGCCAATTTCAGAGGGATGAGAACGGATCTGGCCCGGGTAAATTGGAATCAAAGATTGGCAGGCAAAACTGTCGTGGAACAATGGGCTGCCTTTAAAGAGGAAATAGTTCGGGTACAGTTGAGGTACATTCCCACTAGAGGGAAAGGTAGGGCAACTAAAGTCATAGCTTCCTGGATGACGAAAGAGATAGAGAGTAAGATGAAGCAGAAAAAGAGTGCGTATGACAGATGTCAGGTCAAGAATACATCTGAGAATCAGGCTAAATATAGAAAGTTCAGAGGAGAAGTGAAAAAGAAAATCAGAGGGGCAAAGAGAGAGTATGAGAATAGAATGGCAGCTAACATAACAGGTAATCCAAAAGTCTTCTATAGGCATATAGATAGTAAATGGGTAGTAAGAGGAGGGGTGGGGCCAATTAGGGACCAAAAAGGAGACCTACGCATGGAGGCAGAGGTGCTAAATGAGTACTTTACATCTGTCTTCACCAAGGAAGAAGATGCTGCCATAGACATAGTGAAGGATGAGGTAGAGGAGATACTGGATGGGATAAAAATTGATAAAGAGGAGGTACTAGAAAGGCTGGCTGTAGATAAGTCACCAGGACCAGATGGGATGCATCCTAGGATGCTGAGGGAATTGAGGGAGGAAATCGCGGAGGTACTGGCCATAATATTCCAATCCTCTTTAGATACGGGGATGGTGCCAGAGGACTGGAGAATTGCATTTGTTACACCCTTGTTCAAAAACGGGTGTAAAGATAAACCCAGCAACTACAGGCCAGTCAGTTTAACCTCGGTCGTGGGGCAGCTATTAGAAACAATAATCAGGGACAAAATTAGTAGTCACTTGGACAAGTGTGGATTAATTAAGGAAAGCCAGCACGGATTTTTTAAAGGCAAATCGTGTTTAATCAACTTGATCGAGTTTTTTGATGAGGTAACAGAGAGTGTTGATGAGGGTAATGCAACCGTGGGTGTACATGGACTTCCAAAAGGCATTTGACAAAGTGCCACATAATAGGCTTGCCAGCAAAGTTGAAGCCCATGGAATAAAAGCAACAGTGGCAGCATGGATACGAAATCGGCTAAGTGACAGGAAACAGAGAGTAGTGGTGAACGGTTGTTTTTCGGACTGGAGAAGGTATACAGTGGTGTTCCCCAGGGGTCGGTTCTAGGACCACTGCTTTTCTTGATATATATTAATGACTTGGATGTGGGTGTACAGGGCACAATTTCAAAATCTGCAGATGACACAAAACTTGGAAGTATAGTGAACAGTGCGGAGGAGAGTGATAGACTTCAAGAGGACGTAGACAGACTGGTGAAATGGGCGGACATGTGGCAGATGAAATTTAACGCAGAAAAGTGCGAAGTGATACATTTTGGTAGAAAGAATGAAGAGAGGAAATATAAATTAAAGGGTACAATCCTAAAGGGGGTGCATGAACAGAGAGACCTAGGGGTATATGTGCACAAATCGTTGAAGGTGGCAGGGCAGGTTGAGAAAGCAGTTAAAAAAGCATACAGGATCCTGGGCTTCATGAATAGGGGCATAGAATACAAAAGCAAGGAAGTTATGATGAACCTTTATAAAACACTGGTTCGACCTCAACTGGAGTATTGTGTCCAATTCTGGGCACCGCACTTTAGGAAGGATGTGAAGGTCTGAGAGAGGGTGCAGAACAGATTTACGAGAATGATTCCAGGGATGAGAGACTTCAGTTATGTGGATAGACTGGAGAAGCTGGGGTTGTTCTCCTTAGAGCAGGGAAGATTGAGAGGAGATTTGATAGAGGTGTTCAAAATCATGAGAGGTCGGGACAGAGTAGATAGAGAGAAACTGTTCCCAATGGCAGAAGGGTCGAGAACCAAAGGACACAGATTTAAGGTGATTGACAGAAGAATCAAAGGCGACATGAGGGAAAACTTTTTTACGCAGCGAGTGGTTAGGATCTGGAATGCACTGCCTGAAAGGGTGGTGGAGGCAGACTCAATCATGGCTTTCAAAAGGGAATTGGATAAGTACCTGAAGGAAAAAAAATTGCAGGGCTACAGGGAAAGGGCGGGGGAGTGGGATGAGCTGAAGTGCTCTTGCAGAGAGTCGGCACAGGCTCGACGGGCCGAATGGCCTTCTTCCGTGCTGTAACCTTTCTATGATTCTATGATAAAGGGAAGCTAGATAAACACATGAGGGACAAAGGAATAGAAGGTTATGCTGATATTATGAGATGAAGTAGCGTGGGAGGAGGCTGGTGTGGAGTATAAAGACCGGCACGGACCAGTTGGGCCGAATGGCCTGTTTCTGTGCTGTACATTCTCTGTCATTCTATGTAATGTAGTTCTACTGCACTCTGCCACAGGGGATAAGGTGCAGGTTGTTACGAGGGATCACTCAATCCTCCCACTCGTGCACCTTTGATCCCTGCCCTGCTACCTTTAGGATTTCACAAGTACTCGGTCACACGCACAGAAGTTCAAAAAGAAATGTATTAATTTTTCAGAAAATATAACAAGTTGTGTCTACGAAAGGCAGAGTCCTCAAAGTGTAAAACCATCTCGTTCAGCATTTAACAGAGACGTCAACCCAGGTAACAAGACTTAACATCAGCAGAGATAATGAAGTGGAATTTCCCACGTGAGCTGCAACTGAAGCTGGGGGCTCTTGTCTTGAGCAGCCAGCACAGGGGTGTGGGAGTGGGGGTTGTGAGGAATGTTATTTAGATACCAGCACCAGCTGCTTTCTGTAATGTGATATGAGCAGCTTCAAGCCCTGGTTGTGTGCAGGTGGAGACATGCAATGCAACATAACCAGCCAACCCACTCACTGACAGGGACAGACAGGGGAAATGGATTCAATCAGGAGAAAAGTCAAGCAGAAACTTATCCCAGCTGTGTATCTATTCAGTTAATCAGAGGGTTTGCAGAAAGCATTTGATTTCAGTGGTCAATACAGCAAATAGCTAGATTCAAAGAGTGTTTAATGTGCAAAATTCCAAAAATATAAACACGGGCTCTGCTTCTAAAATCTAAAATTCCGCAGCACCTAACACTGGCGGGGATAGGTATTATACGGAGTTAAAATCCCAACAGGACAAAGAAGGATGGAATCAAACGCTGAATGGAATCTGAAAAGAGTAGAAATAAACAACCCAAGTCACATAGGCAACAGTTACCATGGGCATCTTTTTAATTTTAGATCATTTGCAGAGTGAAAAGAAAGTCTCTGCATAATTTTCAGTGATGTTCATTTAAAATTTATACTTACACTCGTAGTGGGTCACAGTGACCGTGCTCAATGCCTGATCCCCTGCACCATGGCACTACTGTATATAGTGGGTCACAGTGACCGTGCTCAATGCCTGATCCCCTGCACCATGGGACCCATTAGTGGGTCACAGTGACTGTGCTCAATGCCTGATCCCCTGCACCATGGGACTCTATAGTGGGTCACAGTGACCGTGCTCAATGCCTGATCCCCTGCACCATGGCACTACTGTATATAGTGGGTCACAGTGACCGTGCTCAATGCCTGATCCCCTGCACCATGGGACCCATTAGTGGGTCACAGTGACCGTGCTCAATGCCTGATCCCCTGCACCATGGGACTCTATAGTGGGACACAGTGACCGTGCTCAATGCCTGATCCCCTGCACCATGAGACTCTATAGTGGGTCACAGTGACCGTGCTCAATGCCTGATCCCCTGCACCATGGGACCCATTAGTGGGTCACAGTGACTGTGCTCAATGCCTGATCCCCTGCACCATGGGACTCTATAGTGGGTCACAGTGACCGTGCTCAATGCCTGATCCCCTGCACCATGGGACTCTATAGTGGGTCACAGTGACTGTGCTCAATGCCTGATCCCCTGCACCATGGGACTCTATAGTGGGTCACAGTGACTGTGCTCAATGCCTGATCCCCTGCACCATGGGACTCTATAGTGGGTCACAGTGACTGTGCTCAATGCCTGATCCCCTGCACCATGGGACCCATTAGTGGGACACAGTGTAATACACCCTAGTTGTGTATACATATATGCGTAGGTTTAGGAGTTGGTTTAATCTCATATGATTAAGGTTTTTGCTTTCTCTTTACTTATAAATAGCTTCTGGATTTGTACTGTAGCTAGAAATAATGAAATGGTTGGGGTTGTTCATTCCCAGGATGCTTTAGGGTACAATTTAGCTGACTGTGCTGTTTAGCTTCTGCTGAGGTGCAGGATGTGGATTGCAGGATGTGTGATTCGTCCCTATTGACTTCTTTTTGTCGCCACATTTTGAAACGAGATAGCCAAAACAGTCTTGAGATAGGAAGTAGGACAATGAGCTCAGGATGATAGTGACAGATTGGCCATCTGGTGTTTTGAAGAAATGAAGGATCGGCGATATACTTCTAAATCAGGATGGTGTGTGACTTGGAGGGGAACTTGGAGGTGGTGGTGTTCCCATGCGTCTGCTGCCCTTGTCCTTCTAGGTGGAAGAGATAGCGGGTTTGGGAGGTGCTGCCGAAGAAGCTTTGGCGAGTTGCTGCAGTGCATCTTTTAGAGGGTACACACTGCAGCCACGGAGCGCCGATGGTGGAGAGAGTGAATGTTTAAGGTGGTGGATGGGGTGCCACTCAAGCGGGTTGCTTTGTCCTGGATGGTGTTGAGCTTCTTGAGTGTTGTTGGAGCTCCACTCACCCAGGCAAGTGGAGAGTATTCCATCACACTCCTGACTTGTGCCTTGTAGATACTGGAAAGGCTTTGGGGAGTCAGGAGGTGAGACACTTGCCGCAGAATACCCAGCCTCTGACCTGCTCTTGTTGCCACAGTATTTATGTGGCTGATCCAGTTAAGTTTCTGGTCGATGTTGACCCCCCAGGATGTTGATGGTGGAGGATTCGGTGATGGTAATGCCGTTGAATGTAAAGGGGCAGTGATTAGACTCTCACTTGTTGAAGATAATCATTGCCTGGCACTTGTGTGGTGCGAATGTTACCTGCCACTTATCAGCCCAAACCTCAACGTCGTCCAGGTGTTGTTGCATGCGGGCATGGACTGCTTCATTATCTGAGGAGTTGTGAATGGCACTGAACACTGTGCAGTCATCAGCGAACATCCCCATTTCTGACCTTATGTTGGAGGGAAGGTCATTGATGAAGCAGCTGATTATGGTTGGGCCTAGGACACTGCCCTGAGGAACTCCTGCAGCGATGTCCTGGGGCTGTGATGATTGACCTTCAACCACCACAACCATCTTCCCAGTTCTGACAAAGGGTCATCGACCTGAAACGTTAACTCTGTTTCTCTCTCTACAGATGCTGCCTGACCTGCTGAGTATTTCCAGCATTTTCTGTTTTTATTTCAGATTTCCAGCATCCGCAGTATTTTGCTTTTGTACCACAACCATCTTCCTTTGTGCTAGGTATTACTCCAGCCAGTGGAGAGTTTTCCCCCTGATTCCCATTGACTTCAGTTTTACTAGGGCTCCTTGATGCCACACTCAGTCAAATGCTGCCTTGATGTCTAGGGCAGTCACTCTCACCTCACCTCTGGAATTCAGCTCCTTTGTCCATGTTTGGACCAAGGCTGTAATGAGGTCGGGAGCCGAGTGGTCTTGGCGGAACCCAAACTGGGCATCAGTGAGCAGGTTATTGGTGAGTAAGTGCCGCTTGATAGCACTGTCGATGACACCTTCCATCACTTTGCTGATGATTGAGAGTAGACTGATGGGGCAGTAATTGGCCGGGTTGGATTTGTCCTGCTTTTTATGGACAGGACATACCTGGACAGTTTTCCACATTGTCGGATAGATGCCAGTGTTGTAGCTGTACTGGAACAGCTTGGCTAGAGGCACAGCTAGTTCTGGAGCACACGTCTTCAGCACGATAGCCGGGATGTTGTCGTGGCCCATAGCCTTTGCTGTATCCAGTGCGCTCAGCCGTTTCTTGATATCACGTGGAGTGAATCAAATTGGCTGAAGACTGGCTTCTGTGATGGTGGGGACCTCGGGAGTAGGCCGATATGGATCGTCCACTCGGCACTTCTGGCTAAAGATGGTTGCAAACGCTTCAGCCTTGTCTTTTGCACTCACGTGCTGAGCTCCATCATCATTGAGGATGGGGATATTCATGGAGACTCCTCCTCCTGTTAGTTGTTTAATGGTCCATCACCATTCACGACTGGATGTGGCAGGACTGCAGAGCTTTGATCTGATCCATTGATTGTTGGATCGCTGAACCCTGTCTATAGCATGCTGCTTCCGCTTTTTAGCATGCATGTTGCAGCTTCCCCAGGTTGGCACCTCATTTTTAGGTACGCCTGGTGCTGTTCCTGGCTTGCTCTTCTACACTCCTTATTGAACCAGGGTTGGTCCCCTGTCTTGATGGTAATGGTAGAGTGAGGGATATGCCAGGCCATGAGGTTACAGATTGTGGTGGAATACAATTCTGCAGCTGCTGAAGGCCCACAGCGCCTCATGGATGCCCAGTTTTGAGCTGCTAGATCTGTTCTGAATCTATCCCATTTAGCAGTGGTAGTGCCACACAACACGATGGAGGGTGTCCTCAGTGTGAAGAGGGGACTTCGTCTCCACAAGGACTGTGCGGTGGTCACTGCTACTAATACTGTCATGGACAGATTCATCTGTGACAGGTAGATTGGTGAGGACGAGGTCAAGTAGGTTTTTCCCTCGTGTTGGTTCTCTTACCATCTGTCGCAGGTCCAGACTGGCAGCTATGTCCTTCAGGACTCGGCCAGCTCGGTCAGTAGTGGTGCTACCGAGCCACTCTTTGAAGTCCCTTACCCAATGTCCATCACCGAGTACATTCTGTGCCCTTGCTACTCTCAGTGCTTTTCCAAGTGGTGTTCAACATGGCGGAGTACTGATCCATCAGCTGAGGGAGGGCAGTAGGTGGTAATCAGCAGGAGGTTTCCTTGCCCATGCTTGACCTGAAGCCATGAGACTTCATGGGGTCCGGGGTCAATGTTGAGGACTCCCAGGGTCACTCCTTCCCGACTGATTACCACTGTGCCGCCACCCCTGGTGGGTCTGTCCTGCCGGTGGGACAGGACATACCCAGGGATGATGATGGAGGAGTTTGGGACATTGGCTGAAAGGTATGATTCTGTGAGTATGACTATGTCAGGCTGTTGCTTGACTAGTCTGTGGGACAGCTCTCACAATTTTGGCACAAGTCCCCAGATGTTGGTGAGGAGGACTTTGCATGTTCGACTGGGCTGGGTGTGCCGTTGCCGTGTCCGTAGCCAGTGCCGAGGTTGATGTCGGTGGTCCGTCCGGTTTCATTCTTATTATTGTGTTTCGTAGCGGTTTGTTACAACTGAGTAGCTTGCTAGGCCATTTCAGATGGCAGTTAACAGTCAACCACATTGCTGTGGGTCTGGAGTCACATATAGGCCAGACCAGGTAACGACGGTGGATTGCCTTCCCTAAAGGACATCAGTGAACCAGATGGGTTTTTACGACAATCTGGTAGTTTCATGGTTACCATTACTGATGCTAGCTTTTTATTCCAGATTTATTTAATTAACTGAATTTAAATTCCCCAGCTGCCGTGGTAGATAAAGGGGAACCTGTGGATGTAGTATATTTGGATTTCCAAAAAGCATTCGGTAAGATGCCACAAAAAAGGTTATTACACAAGATAAGGGCTCATGGGGTTGGAAGTAATATATTAGCATGGATAGAGGATTGGTTAACGGACAGAAACAGAAGTAGGGATAAACGGGTCTTTTTCAGATTGGCAGGCTGTAACTAGTGGGGTGCCGCAAGGATCAGTGTTGGGGCCTCAGCTATTTACGCTCGGTCCCTTCATCTAGGTCATTAATATAGATTGTAATGTGTCCAAGTTTGCTGATGATACAAAGCTAGGTGGGACAGTAAGCTGTGAGGAGAACACAAAGAGTCTGCAAAGGGATATCGGTAGACTAAGTAAGGTGGCAGATGGAGTATAATGTAGGGAAATGTGAGGTTATTCACTTTGGTAGGAAGAATAGAAAAACAGAATATTTTTTAAATGGTGAGAAACTTTCAAATGTTGGTGTTCAGAGAGATTTGGGTGTCCTCGTGCAAGAAACACAGAAAGCTAGCATGCAGGTACAGCAAGCAATAAGGAAGGCAAATGGCATGTTGGCCTTTATTGCAAGGGGGTTGGAGTATAAGAGTAAGGAAGTCTTGCTACAATTGTACAGGGCTTTGGTGAGACCACACCTGGAGTACTGTGCACAGTTTTGGTTTCCTTATCTTGCCTAGGAGTGCTGTAACAAAGGTTCACTAGATTGATTCCTGGGATGAGAGATTGTGTAGAATGGGCCTATAATCTCTGGAGTTTAGAAGAATGAGAGGTGATCTCATTGAAACATACAAGATTCTGAAGGGGATTGACAGAGTCGATGCTGAGAGGTATTTCCCCTGGCTAGTGTCTAGAACTAGGGGAATAGTCTCAGGATAAGGGGTAGGCCATTTAAGACCGAGATGAGGAGGAATTTCTTCACTCAGAGGGTTGTGAATCTTTGGAATTCTCTGCCCCAGAGGGCTGTGGATGCTGAGTCTTCGAGTATATTCAAGATGCGGAGATGCCGGTGTTGGACTGGGGTGGACAAAAGTGAGAAGTCGCACAACACCAGGTTATAGTCCAAGGGGTAAAAATTCACTTCGTTGCGCCACCCGTTAGCGCCTTAAGAGGGCGCTAATGGGGCGCAAAGCCGCTAACGCCCGGGCGCAGCGATGTTTGCGCCGCTCGAGAACTTAACTTGAGATTGTGCGGCGGCGCTAAAACTTACCGCTGCGACCACCTGCGCGCGCAGATTGTGACGTCATTCCATGGTGCAACGCCCTTGGGGCGCCCCGTAGCGGAAATTGAGTGGCGCCCCCTGCCTTACCGCCTGGCGCTTCCAACGACCAGAAGACTGGAACGCTATCAATCGCTGTGGGGCTGGGGGGGCGCTATTTAAAAGGGGCCTCTTCCTGTCTTTTATTGTTGGTGGCATTTTTGAACTACGCATTCTGAGAGAGAGAGGGAGAGACTTCTGGAGAGATTCAACGTTGTGTGAAGGAGTTTTGGGTACTGAGCAGCACTTTGCAGGTTCATTTTGATTTGCCATTCCTTGTATCGATTTAGCAGAGACCGTGGGAGCTGCACTCTGAGCTCTTTGCCTGGTGCTCTCCATTGTTCTTTCCAGCACATTTGATGTGCAAGTCTCTCCAGGCCGAGATTCAAGGCAGCAATGAACAGGATGTGGATGGAAAGCAAGATTAACCATCCCCTTTAAGAACTGGCCCGTGCCATTGTGTGTGTGTTCCATTGCTGACTGACATTACATGAGCTTCGCCAGCGCTCCGAGTTAGCGCCTCACTGCTCGGCCTTTGCGCCTTAAGAGAGGTGTGCAGCGCCTGCTTTAGCGCTCCACTCACCTCCCGGGGCGGTAAAAGTGAAGTTTCCTGTCAGTGCCGATAATTAGCGCCAGGCGCTAATATTTGCGTCCGGACGATATTTGCGCCCCAAATGGGGCGCGACCTAATTTCTACCCCCAACAGTTTTATTTGAAATCACAAGCTTTCGGAGCTGCTGCCCCTTCACCTGACGAAGGGGCAGCAGCTCCGAAAGCTTGTGATTTCAAATAAAACTGTTGGACTATAACCTGGAGTATATTCAAGGCTGAGATAGATAGATTTTTGGACTTTATGTAGTTCCACAGGCACTGATTGCCCTTAGGCCCTCTCCCACATGGGCATCATTCATGTGAACCTTTGACAGTAAGAGTTAGCAGGCACTTTGACCATGGGGCTATCACAGACGTTCATTAGAAGAGCGGGTGGAAAGGTAGATAACACGGGGATTTAGGAAGGATGATGTCATCATGTCCTAAGTCCATTGATAGGAGGCTGGTACTTCTTCAGCCCGTTTCCAACAAAAGTTGGGATGCAGTGAAAATCGGATGGCAACCCATTGGATCTAGGGCCTGCCCCAAATTCCGGCTCCCCACGGGCGCAACTCCCAATTTTCACCAACCTCAAATGAGAAATTTTGGGTCCATTGATTAAAGGAACGACTTGCATTTATATAGTGCCTGTCACAACCTCGGGAGGTCCCAAAGCATTTTACAACCAATGTGGTACTTTTTTTGAAGTGCAGTCATATTGTAATGTAGGAAACGCGGCAGCCATTTTGCGCACAGCAAGCTCCCACAAACAGCAATGAGATATGACCAGATAATAGGTTTTAGTGATGTTCTTTTGAGGGTGGCTAAATATTGGCCAGGACACCGTGGAGAACTCTCCTGCTCTTCTTCAAAATAGTGCCATGCGATCTTTTACGTCCACCTGAGAGAGCATTAACGCCTCATCTGAAAGACAGGCAGCAATAAACAAACCAAATGGCTTATACTGCCAAACCAAATTGAGTTGATAGACCCAGAGGTCATGCTGAAGCTATTCAGTCCCCTGCTAAGGTCACACGCCTGGTGCCTGATCTTGACCCAGCCTCACCCAACGGCCACATAAATGCCTCTTCATAACACTCACAGGTTATACTGCTTGACCGCTCTTCATAAGACATAAGATGTAGGAGCAGGAGTCGGTCATTTGGCCCCTCGAGCCTGCTCCGCCATTCAATAAGATCATGGCTGATCTGATCTTGGCCTCAACTCCACTTCCCTGCCCGCTCTCCATAACCCTTGACTCCCTTATCGTTCAAAAATCTGTCTATCTCCACCTTAAATATATTCAATGACCCAGCCTCCACAGCTCTCTGGGGAAGAGAATTCCAAAGATTCACGACCCTCTGAGAGAAGAAATTCCTCCTCATTTCCGATTTAAAAGGGTTTCCCCTTATTCTGAAATTATGCCCCCTAGTTCTAGATTCCCCCACAAGGGGAAACATCCTCTCTGCATCTACCCTGTTAAGCCCCTTCAGAATCTTATATGTTTCAATAAGATCCCCTCTCATTCTTCTAAATTCCAATGAGTATAGGCCCAACCTGCTCAACCTTTCTTCATAAGACAACCCCTTCATCTCCGGAATCAACCTTGTGAACCTTCTCTGAACTCCCTCCAATGCAAGTATATCCTTCCTTAAATAAGGAGACCAAAACTGTACGCAGTACTCCAGGTGTGGTCTCACCAACGCCCTGTACAGTTGTAACAGGACTTCCCTACTTTTATACTCCATTCCCTTTACAATAAAAGCCAACATTCCATTTGCCTTCCTAATTACTTGCTGTACCTGCATACTAACTTTTTGTGATTCATGTACAAGGACCCCCAGATCCCTCTGTAACTCAGCATTTTGTAATCTCTCCCCATTTAAATAATAATTTGCTTTTTTATTTTGGCTACCAAAGTGGATAACCTCGCATTTTCCCACATTAAACTCCATCTGCCAGATTTTTGCCCACTCACTTAGCCTATCTATATCCCTTTGGAGATTCTTTGCATCCTCCACACAATTTGCTTTCCCACTTATCTTTGTATCATCAGCAAATTTGGCTACTTTACACTCAGTCCCTTCATCCAAGTCATTAATATAGATTGTAAATAGTTGAGGCCCCAGCACTGATCCCTGCGGCACCCCACTAGTTACAGTTTGCCAACCTGAAAATGACCCATTTATCCCGACTCTCTGTTTTCTGTTAGTTAGCCAATCCTCTACCCATGCTAATATATTACCCCCAACCCCGTGAGCTCTTATCTTGTGTAGTAACCTTTTATGTGGCACCTTATTGAATGCCTTCTGGAAATCCAAATACACAACATCTACTGGTTCCCCTTTATTCACCCTGCTCGTTACATCCTCAAAGAACTCCAGCAAATTTGTCAAACATGATTTCCCTTTCATAAAACCATGCTGACTCAGCAGGACATTTAGAAAATCATAATATAGTCAAGCAATTACTTCCTTAATGATGGACTCCAGCATTTTCCCAATGACAGATGTTAAGCTAACTGGTCGATAGTTGCCTGCTTTCTGTCTCCCTCCTTTCTTAAATAGGGGCGTTACATTTGCGGTTTTTCAGTCTGCTGGGACTGCTCCAGAATCCAGGGAATTTTGGTAGATTACAACCAATGCATCCACTATCTCTGCAGCCACCTCTTTTAAGACCCTAGGATGCAGGCCATCGGGTCCAGGGGACTTGTCCACCTTTAGTCCCATTAGTTTACCTAGTACTTTCTCTCTAGTGATGGTGATTGTTTTAAGTTCCCCCCCCACCCCAATAGCCCCTTGATTATCCATTATTGGGATGCTTTTAGTGTCTTCTACCGTGAAGACCGATACAAAATATTTGTTCAAAGTCTCCGCCATTTCCCTGTTTCCCATTATTAATTCCCCAGACTCATCCTCTAGGGGACCAATGTTTACTTTAGCTACTCTCTTCCTTTTTATATACCTGTAGAAGCTCTTACTGTCTGTTTTTATATTTCTTGCTAGCTTACTCTCATAAGCTATCTTCTCTCTCTTTATCATTTTTTTAGTCATCCTTTGCTGGTTTTTAAAAATTTCCCAATCCTCTGGCCTTCCACTATTCTTCACAACATTGTATGCTTTTGTTTTCAATTTGATACCATCCTTTACTTCCTTAGTTAGCCACGGATGGTTCATCCTTCTCTTAGAGTCTTTCTTTCTCACTCGAATATATCTTTCATTCCTAACTGCTTATTACATAGTTCAACGCTTTAATACTATGGGGTAGATTTCCGTCTTCACCGCCCTTGGGTGGTAACGTGGCGGAGTGAAACGCCCGTCCTTTGTAGAACCTGCCTGATTTTGTTCTGTAAAGGGTCTGCGATCTGTGCTGCCAGGTTACCATACAGCAGTGAAGATTATCATCTATCCCTGTGTCTGTCAGGACTGGTTCCAACGAGTTAGGTGCTTAATTATACTGTCTAAGCTGCTTTCACCCTAGCAATTACAAAAAGTGAATAATAATCCTCAGGTGGCTGTCTGTCTGCAATTATACCAGCACTGTTACATTTCTTTTCCTTTCATGAAACAGAAGATGTGTAAACAAACTAACACTCTGTGATCAACCAGACACGCATCAGATGCTCTTCAAACTGCAGGTCACGACCCCAGCATTCTTGCTCTTTTTAAAAAGATTGTGATTGGTGTGCTCACTCAGAAGTTGGATGTTCCGACTCCTGTGTTAAATGACTGGCTTTGCTTCTCTATACTTTTTTTGATGGTGCAGAAGGTCCAATGTCTACAATTTAACGGCAATCTTTGTGGTTCTTTGGATGCAGATGGGTTTCTCAACAATATTTTTCATGGGCTTTTAATCAGTCTGAATCATAACATTTCTTGCATACACATACTGCTCAAACCACTCACACCCACACACTGCAGCAAGCATCTCTTTCTCAATTTGTGAAGTTACTTTCTGTGGAAGTGAAAACTTGTGTCATCTGCCATGGGCCATGCTTTTAGCATCATAGGAACAGGAGGAGGCCATTCAACCTGTTGGGCCTGCTCTGCCATTCAATTAGATCACGGCTGATTTGTAGCTTAACTCTATTTTCCCGCCTTTGCTCCATATCCCTTGATAACCTTACCTTAGAAAAATCTATCAATCTCAGCCTTGAAAGCTCCAATTGACCCCCAGAATCCACAGCCTTTTGGGGAAGAGAGAGCCCCCTTTGTGTGAAAAAGGGCTTCCTGATTTTTCTCCTGAACGGCCAAGCTCTAATATTTAGATTATGTCCCCTTGTTCTTGATTCCCCCACCAGAGGACGTGGTTTCTCTGTATCGACCCTATCGAATCATTATAACATTTTAAACACTTCGATCAAATCACCCCCTCAATATTCTATACTCAAAGGAATTCAAGGCAAGTTTATGTGACCTGCCCTCATAATTTAACCCTCTAACCATATAAAGAAAAACTGAAAAGCTGGAGCCACACAGTGGGTGTGGAGAGAACAGCGACCCGAGTCTGATTTATTCCTTCACATCATATCCCTGAATGGATATTGTGATATCAGCTTGTTGACTAATTGGCATCTGTCAATCATAGTTTCTGACACATGCCTGCCTTGTTCAATGCTCCTTGGAAAGGATCTATGTGACAGAGTTGTCCATCTGAATTGGTCACTAGTGGTCCTGTTCCATAAGTGGGGATTGACGTTGTGAAACGAAGGGTGCATAAGGTCATGCTTTGCCTACTCCTAAACAAGAAGTTTCCAAGAAGGTTGTTTGAAGGTTCCTTCAGGAAAGACGGTTAAAAGAGTTGTAACAAACTTTTGAAATCACAGAGTCACAGAATCCCCACAGTGCAGATAGAGGCCATTTCGGCCCATCGAGCCTGCACCGACACATATCCCACCCTATCCCCGTAACCCCACTTATTTAATCCCCCCTAACACTAAGGGTCAATTTATCATAGCCAAATCAACCTAATCCGCACATCTTTGGACTGTGGGAGGAAACCGGAGCACCCGGAGGAAACCCACGCAGACACGGGGAGAATGTGCAAACTCCACACAGTCACCCGAGGCCGGATTCGAACCCGGGTCCCTGGCGCTGTGAGGCAACAGTGCTAACCACTATGCCACTGTGTTGTAAATAGTTCTGCAAAAAGCAGAGTGTTAAGAATAAAGTTGGAAGATTAAAAAAGGCTAAGTGGTTAACTGAGCAGAAGTAAAACTTATTAGTTAATAACCTAAATTTCTGAATCCAGAGAGTGAAGGAACAGTATACAGTATGGAAAGATAATGCACGGGAAAGGTTGGTTAGCTGGGATTAGATGCCCTTTAAACGCCCCCTTCCATTGTGAACTGAACCCCTTACTGTTCCTCAGCCCAAACAGCTGACAGGTGAGCTGCTTACAATCCTCTGCCAAATCAGAGTGTGATTGTTTGCTGTGTGGTAGAGTCTCACCTTCTATTTTAATGTCCTCCAGTCGTTTTTTTTTGTACATTGTGAAGTGCTACTTGGAGCGGTTTTGTATTTGATCACAGGCTTTGTCCCTTCTGACGCTTGGGCAGCTTCCCGGGCAGCAGCAGGCGCACGGCAGTCTGGATCCCCCCTGGAACAGCTGGTCGAGCGCTTGCTGCAATGGGCCAGGCAGGAAGCTTCACCGTTCAAAAATATCGTTCACAAAGGAGTTTAAGATTTCAGCCGTGGCTCAATGGGTTTCACTTTCGCCTCTGAGTCAAAAGGTCACGGGCTGAAGTCCCACTCCAGAGAATTGAGCACAAACTCTAGGCTGCCATTCTAGTGCAGTGCTAAGGGAGTGCTGCACTGTCAGAGGTGCCATCTTTCAGATGAGACGTTAAACCGAGGCCCCGTCTGCTCTCTCAGGTGGACATAAAAATTCCATGGCACATGTAAAACGAAAAGCTTTAAAAAAAATTTACTTTTTTACTGGGAAAATTTTTACTTTTTTACTGGGAATCACATCTGTGAACAAGCTAACGACGACTCGAGTCCGGATCACGTCATGTATCGTGACATAAACCCAAGATCCCGATTGAGACCGTCTTCATGAGTTCGGAACTTGGCTATCAGTTTCTGCTCGATGATTTTGCGTTGTCGTGTGTTTCTAAGGTTGCCTTGGAGAACGCTTACCCGCAGATCCGAGGCTGAATGTCCTTGACTGCTGAAGTGTTCCCCGACTGGGAGGTAACAATCCTGCCTGGCGATTGTTGCGCGGTGCTCGTTCATACGTTGTCTCAGTGTCTGCATGGTCTCGCCGATGTACCATGCCGCGGTGCATTCTTTCCTGCAACGTATGAGGTAGACAACGTTGGCCGAGTCACATGAGTATGTACCATGTACCTGGTGGGTAGTGTCCTCACGTGTGATGGTGGTATCTGTGTTGATGATCTGGCATGTCTTGCAGAGTTTGCCATGGCAGGGTTGTGTGGTGTCGTGGTCGCTGTTATCCTGAAAGCTGGGTAATTTGCTGCGAACGATGGTACTTCTGAGGTTAGGCGGCTGTTTGAAGGCAAGTAGTGGAGGCGTGGGGATGGCCTTAGCGAGGTGTTTGTCGTCATCGATGACATGTTGAAGGCTGCGAAGAACATGTCGTAGTTTCTCCGCTCCGGGGAAGTACTGGACGACGTAGGGTACCCTGTTGGTTGTGTCCCGTGTTTGCCTTCTGAGGAGGTCTATGCGCATAGACCTCCTCAGAAGGCAAACACGGGACACAACCAACAGGGTACCCTACGTCGTCCAGTACTTCCCCGGAGCGGAGAAACTACGACATGTTCTTCGCAGCCTTCAACATGTCATCGATGACGACAAACACCTCGCTAAGGCCATCCCCACGCCTCCACTACTTGCCTTCAAACAGCCGCCTAACCTCAGAAGTACCATCGTTCGCAGCAAATTACCCAGCTTTCAGGATAACAGCGACCACGACACCACACAACCCTGCCATGGCAAACTCTGCAAGACATGCCAGATCATCAACACAGATACCACCATCACACGTGAGGACACTACCCACCAGGTACATGGTACATACTCATGTGACTCGGCCAACGTTGTCTACCTCATACGTTGCAGGAAAGAATGCACCGCGGCATGGTACATCGGCGAGACCATGCAGACACTGAGACAACGTATGAACGAGCACCGCGCAACAATCGCCAGGCAGGATTGTTACCTCCCAGTCGGGGAACACTTCAGCAGTCAAGGACATTCAGCCTCGGATCTGCGGGTAAGCGTTCTCCAAGGCAACCTTAGAAACACACGACAACGCAAAATCATCGAGCAGAAACTGATAGCCAAGTTCCGAACTCATGAAGACGGTCTCAATCGGGATCTTGGGTTTATGTCACGATACATGACGTGATCCGGACTCGAGTCGTCGTTAGCTTGTTCACAGATGTGATTCCCAGTAAAAAAGTAAAAATTTTCCCAGTAAAAAAGTAAATTTTTTTTAAAGCTTTTCGTTTTACATACAGACGGCAGCTTTTGACACGTTGGAACCCCTGCGACTACACCTCATTGTCTCAGTTGTATCTTGCTATGTCTTTTGATGTGGTACCTTCCTGGCTGACTTAATTAACTTTATCACACCTCGGCAGATAGTCAGGATGATTTAATTTATTGGTCTGCAATTGTAAAGTACACATGCTTTTTTTTCCATCTATATATGCTCTGGCGATTCTGTATCCAATTTACTTCACCTGAGGAAGGAGTGATAGCTCCGAAAGCTTGTGATTTCAAATAAAACTGTTGGACTATAACCTGGTGTTGTGCGACCTCTCAACTATTCCAAAGAGCAGGGGAGTGCTTCCTGATGTCCTGGCCGATTTTGATCCCTCAACCAACATCAATAAAACAGATTATCTGATCATTATCACAATGCCGTTTCTGGGATCTTGCTGCCACATTTGCTACATTACAAAAGTGACTACACTTCAAAAGTACTTCGTTGGCTGTAAACCACTTTGGAACATCATGAGGTGGTGAAAGGCGCGATATAAATGGAAGTCTTTCTTATAATGCCCACGGCCTTTGATGAGATGCCAGTGTTGGGGTGAACCTTCTTCATCACATTGTACACGTAGATTGAGTTACTCTCCTCCTCAACATTCTCTGCTTCTTGACGCCCTTTGCCGTAACTTTTAGTATGGATTTTTGGTGCCCTTCTTGGGTGCTGGTTTCATCAAAAGAGCTCTGTACAAGCGGTCATAAGTCTCATTGTTAACTGTGCCCAGACTTGGCAAATAGACCAATTGTGTGTGAAAGTAGCTCATGATTGACTGGCAGGTGTTCTCTCCCGCTTTTTTAATTGGCACATATAGGGGGTATGATTAAGAAGTTTGTAGATGATACTAAAATCGGCTGTGTGGTTGATACTGAAGAAGGAAGCTGTAAACTGCAGGAAGACATCAATAAATTGGTCAGGTGGGCAGAACAGTGGCAAATGGAATTCAATCCGGAGAAGTGTGAGGTAATGCATTTGGGGAGGGCTAACAAGAAAAGGGAATACACATTAAATGGTAGGACACTGAGTAGTGTAGAGGAACAAAGGGACCTTGGAGTGCATGTCCACAGATCCCTGAAGGTAGCAGGCCAGATAGATAAGGTGGTTAAGAAGGCATACGGAATGCTTGCCTTTATTAGCCGTGGCGCAGAATACAAGAGCAGGGGGGGTTATGCTTCAACTGTATAAAACACTAGTTAGGCCTCAGCTAGAGTACTGCGTGCAGTTCTGGTCACCACATTACAGGAAAGATGTGATTGCACGAGAGGGGGTACAGAGGAGATTTACAAGGATGTTGCCGGGAGTAGAGAATCTTAGCTATGAGGAAAGACTGGATAGGCTGGGTCTGTTTTCCTTGGAACAGAGGAGGCTGAGGGAAGACCTTATTGAGGTGTGTAAAATTATGAGGGGCCTAGATAAGGTGGATAGAAAGGACCTATTTCCCTTAGCAGAGGGGTCAAAAACCAGGGGGCACAGATTTAAAGTAATTGGTGGAAGGTTTGAAGGGGATTTGAGGGGAAATTTCTTCACCCAGAGGGTTGTGGGGGTCTGGAACTCACTGCCTGAAAGGGTGGTAGAGGCAGAAACCCTAACCACATTTAAAAAGTACTTGGATGTGTACTTGGGATGCTCTAACCTGCAGGGCTACGGACCAAGAGCTGGGAAGTGGGATTAGGCTGGATAGCTCTTTGTTGGTCGGCGCGGACACAATGGGCCGAAATGGCCTCCTTCTGTGCTGTAACTTTCTATGGTTCTATATAGATTTTCACATTACCTTTCAAATGTTATGATTTTAGTGTTTTTAAAATCAAAACCAAAATCTGAATTACTCATTCTCCTCTTAACTGTAACTCCAATGATTGTAGATTTAAGTCCAACCTTGTACTGAGTGAATAATTTGAAAGGTTTGGAAAGTGTGAGTTTGATTGGTGAATCCGCTCGAGTCAAGGCCAGGCGCCTGCGCGCGCACCCTGCCGGCCTGGAAAATTTTGATCACGCGTCGATCACGCGGGCTTGGTTCCGCGAGGTGCTGGTTTGTGATTGGCCAGCAGCCGTCAACCGTTATTCGAGGTCAATTTGAATTGGTCACAATGAATCAGGGGGCCATCAATCAGGCCGGCGTGAACCAATGGATTAGCGATGCGTCAGCGTTCGCTGAGCGGATTGGATAACGGGTGCAACAGAGCCCCGCCTTCCGTGTAGTGACTGTGGAGCGAGCGGCGAGCGACGTCTTTTGACAAGCGAAGCTGTCGCTCAACGTCCCGCCTCACCTTGCTGCTCACTGTCCAGCGCCTCCTCAGCACCGCTGCTCACTGTCCCGCCGCCCCGAGTCTCCTCAGCGCCGCTCTCCGCCCCCAGCCTCCTCGGCACCGCTCACTGTCCAGCGCCTCCTCAGCACCGCTGCTCACTGTCCCGCCGCCCCCGCCTCCTCAGCACCGCTCTCCGCCCCGAGCCTCCTCGGCACCGCTCACCGTCCCGCAGCATCGCCAACAGCCGGCCGAGCCGCCACCCAGAGGGGAATCCGAGCGGTGAGTACCGCGGCATTCTATGGGCGGGCGCCACCGCTCCGGCGGGGTTAGGCCTGGCCTGGGCTTCGCGCTCTTTTGTCTGTGAGCCGGCGCCGGATGACAGCTGAGACCGGGCGGCTCTTCCCCAGTTTCACAGTTACAGCTGCTCACTGGAATGGGCCAAACAGGAGCCGTGAGCCCGGCAGGAGGAGGAGGGTGGGATCGGTCAATGGGTGCCGGCCCGGGGGTGGCGCTCCTGGTGCCGGCTCTCCGGGGGGAATGGTCAATGGTGGCTCCTGGTGCCGGCTGTCCGGGGGGAATGGTCAATGGTGTGTGTGGCTATTCCTGCACTGTTGGCTGCCCGGCCACCAGCCGGCCTCCTGCACTGTGCCCAACACTGGGTGAGCCGGCGCACACAGACCATGCGCGCCTGAGCCGGCTCTCCAAGAGCTTCTCACTCCCCTGCGAATTTCCCCCTTCAAGTATTTATCCAATTCCCTTTTGAAAGTTACTGTTGAATCTGCTGCCACCGCCCTTTCAGGCAGCGATTTCCAGATCATAATAACGATGTTCAAACATCAGTTTATTCATTCTGTGACGAGCATGTTCCAGCTTCCCCCAGTAAAAGGGGCTGTGAAAGATCTCGATGCTGTCAGTATTATAATTGCCCAAGTGTCACTTCATTCCAGTGAAACAGCTAAATCCAGTTGGCCGAATTATGGCAACCCAGTTTGATCGTTGTGAGCTATGGTGATGGAGCCTCTCATTGCATCTTCAGGTAGCCACAAGTGATCCTTCATTGTAGCTTTATAATATGACAGTTGTGAAATACTGTTGCCTTGACTTTTGACACGGGGAAATCAGACCAGATTTCAGGGGGAAAACAATTAAACTGTATTATTCAAGGTTGTGTTTCCAGTATCTTGAGCCTCAGTTTTGTGTGTGCGTAATCAATACTGGCAAGTGCCCACAGATTAAATCATCTGATTACACCAGTTTAACAGTGAGGGGAATTCTATGACTCTTAATTACTTGCTTAACTGGGAATTTTAAGTAGTTTCGTGGGAGGTGCGTGCATTTTGGGTGAGAATTGACTTGCTACAGCTATATTGAATACATGCATGACCTAAACCCAGGAACAGAAGTTTGTGGTGTTAAAGAGTGGTAATTTGTTTCTGGGTGTTCTACTTGGTAAAGTACCCACATTACTAAAACTTGGGTTTTCTATCAGCAACCATTACATTTTTTGACTTAAAAGCTACAGGCATTTTAGCTCGTGGCTTTGGAGCAGGCGCTTCCTCGTTTGCTATGGAGAACCTAAAGATGGTGAGGGAAAGAAAATGGCCACCTGTAAGTGTTGCTGTATCTATTATATATTGGCATTTCTGATTTTTATGAGAAGCATGTTGAATGAGCTCTAGAATCCTTATGATGAGTTATCTCAGTGAAGATTTGACATTATGTACTGTGGTTCTGTCTCAATGACACATGCACTATTATATCCTGTGACCTCTGATCAATCCACAGCCAGTGAGTCTCTTGGTGATTCCTCCCTCTGTCAATTTTCTCCCTTCCTGAAGGCATTGACCCCTTGCCTGGGCATTATTCTGCTGTCATCCTTGGTACCTCGTCAAAGTGGCCATTGTTGATGTGGGAATTAAAATTGATCCTCTCTACATATATGCACTTCTAGCAGGATACCAGATTACACTGGAGCAGGATTACTGTCTTGACTCTCCACTCCCTAACCCAGGTGCGCTGAAGCATATTTGTAGCAGCCCCAATTTGGATGAGATCATCTAACTCCGTGCAGACTGGGAAATGAACCTGGAACCTTTATGGTCTATATGGCTCAGCTTCGAGGCCCCATTCGGAGTTGTAGTTCGTTTAAGGAATACTATTATATCTGCTGGGAGGCTCGTCCCTTGTAAATGGAAACCACTTGTGTTGCGGGGATATCAGGCGCCGTGGATTTGGTGCTGGTGAAAGAAAATCGGTGGGTGCCATTTTGTCACATTTCAGCATTTTTTGTGACTATGCTGAGTCATAACTAAATTCCTGTACCACTTGGGCAGTGACGTATTTTTGTACAGGTGGTAGAAGCCTCTGAAATTTGCCTTGTAGAGGCTGATAGTTACATGGAAGAATTAACAGAACAAGTTATACATCTATTTCCAGGCATTAGTTTCTGAGCCCTACAAGTATTTGCTGCCAGGTACATTAATTTACATTCAATGTGACTGCATCCTGTGGTGTAATTACTGATCATTCAAGCAAAAAATACTCTCAATGACTCCACATGAGTCAATGCCTTAGTAAATCCACACTCTACAATTCAGACTGATGCCATTTTCTTTGTTTCCTGATATTTTAGCTATGCATTCATTGCATTTTCTATCTTGTCACTTCCTGTATTTATTTGCATTTCTCAATCCAACTAGTTTTCAATATTTGCAAATTGCTGTTTAGCTCCAAAGCTTTTAAAAACATTAAACTTGGGGTGGAAAAGGCACACAGAATAACACTAATGGACATACAGTAATATGGTTTTTTAGTAGTAAGAAAGTTCAGGGGTTTCCTGTGGAAAATGTAGTGAGCTTTTGTTATCACCATGCTAGAGTCTGTGATCAGAGTGCTGTGGCATTGTCTAGGAGATAGATTTATGTTTTTACTTGAGCTTGCTATCGGGATTGCATGGCTTCACTTTTTTTCCATACTATATAATGTTTTGGGAGTGCAGGCAGATACATTCCATGCTCAATCATCTAACAGTAGGTGGTACAAATAATGACAAACATTGCTGTGATATATTTGTCTAGTGCTTTTTACACTAAAATTGATGTTTCAAATATTTGCAGTGCAAAACGTTATCTAAACTCTGATTAGGAAATAAGGATACGTGGCTTTGACACTCAGTCTACCTACGTGTCTGCTGTGGTGAGGAAGGTGTGGGTGCAATTTCTGCTGAATGCACTGTTGTAAGCAACACCGTGCTAAGTCAAATTGCGTTTAATTCTGTGATGCGCCAGCATTTATTTCTCAACACAAGTAATCTGGTGGTTTCCGAAACAGACATTAAGCCCTTTTTTGAGGTTTTTAAAAATATGCTGGAACTTGTGTTCAGTGCTATTTCTGTGACTGTTGAGAATGTTAGTAACCTCATAGCTTTGAACATGGTGTGCGACTATCAGTGTAGCTTTCAAAAGGCCAGAATTAAATTAGTTTCTCTCCCTTCCAACATAGTGAGATTTCTTTGTGCCGAAGTGAAATTAACACTCCAATCTGCACATTTTATGAACTTGCTTCTTAAACTATTGATCTATTGAAAATTGCTTGGCTTGGAAGGATGGATTAATTTCCAGTGGTATACCTACTTTCTAGCTTTTTTGGTAAAGCAGCTTTCTGCCAGACGCCAAGGTAAATCTTGTATGGATGGGAGCTCTCAGAATAATTCCAGTCTAACGAATTGTTCATCCAGGTGACTGCAGAGTAGAATGAAATCATGTCATGCGTACTGTGGTCGTGAGGTTAAGAATGGAATTGGAGTGCTTTGAGCATGCGTCCCTCATGGCAGAATTACAAGTTCATACCAAGAATACGTCATCTAGAGGGTTATATGGTCTGAAAATACAGATCATGTTACAAAGCCATTGCAACTTGCTGATTTTAGGATTGAGCCTCATGGACGAGCTTATTTCTTTCTTCCCCCACCCCCCAACCCCTCAACTCCTTTTTGCTTTTGCTTCAGGTAGTTTGTTGACTTGTAATATTCCATGACACACTAACCCAACATAGTCTGCCTTGTGCTGAGGTCAAGAGTCCATTGATGCTCACTCATTGGGCTTTATATTTTGTTTACTAAACTAATTGACTTGGGAATTAACTTTCATAGGTGGTAGAAAGTTTTAAACGATGGCAGACAAAATTCCTAGTGTTGACTAAATGGAACATTATCACTTTGAAAGTTCTCAGTATTATTTTCACAGCTGCAATGAGGATGTGGGATTGTTGGTTAGACAGCTGAAGGAGCTGCATTGAGCCTAGACTGTGATTCATATCTGGCCTCTATTAGATTACAAATACTGGCTGCATTGCAATTCTGTAGCATTTTGTGGAATCCTTTGGACAGAAAAGAAAGAATGAGAGGACATATAAACTAAATGGTACAATTCTAAAGGGGGTGCACAAACAGAGACCTAGGGGTATGTGTGCACAAATCGTTTAAGGTGGAAGGGCAGGTTGAGAAAGTAGTTAAAGCATACGGGATCCTGGGCTTCATGAATAGAGGTATAGAGTACAAAAGTGTGGAAATTATGATGAACCTTTTATAAAACAAAGGTTTGGCCCCAACTGGAGTACTGTGTCCAATTCTGGGCACCACACTTCAGGAAGGATGTGAAGGCCTGAGGGAAGGTGCAGAAAAGATTTACAAGAATGATTCCAGAAATGAGGGACTTCAGTTACGTTGATAGACTGGAGAAGCTGGGGTTGTTCTCCCTGGAGCAGAGGAGATTTGATAGAGGTGCTCAAAATCATGAGGGGTCTGGACAGAGTAGATAGAGAGAAACTGTTCCTATTGGCAGAGGGGTCGAGAACCAGAGGACACAGATTTAAGGTGATTGGCAAAAGAACCAAAGGCGATGTGAGAACTTTTTTACGCAGCGAGTGGTTAAGATCTGGAATGCACTGCCTGAAAAGATGGTGGAAGCAGACTCAATCTTGTCTTTCAAAAGGGAATTGGATAAGTATCTGAAGGAAAAAAAAATTGTAGGGCTACGAGGGAGCGGGACTAGCTGAGAGTCTGCATGGGCTCGACGGGCTAAATGGCCTCCTTCCATGCTGTAACCATTCTATGACTCTGAAAATGCACAATGCATTCCACCCCCACACTTTTCACACAGTACTTAATAGTATCCTGTATAGAATCATAGAATAGTACACCGAAGAAGGCCGTTCAGCCCATTGAGTTTGGGCTGACTCTTTTGAAGAGCAATCCAGTTAGTCCCACTCTCCTGCTGTTTCCCCACATCCCTGCAATTTTTTTCTCCAAGTATTTATCCAGTTTCCTTTTGAAGGCTATTGAATCTGTGTCCACCACCCTATCAGGCAGTGTATTCTAAATCCTAACCACTCGTTGCGTTAAAAAAAAATCCTTATGTCGTCCCTGGTTCTTTGGCCAGTCACCTTAAATCTGTGCTCTCATTAGTGACCCATCAGCCATTGGAAACAGTTTCTCTATTTACTCTATCTAAACCCTTTATGATTTTAAACACCTCTATCAAATATCCTCTTAGTCTTCTCTGCTCCAAGGAGAACAATCCCAGCTTCTCCAGTCTATCCATTTAACTAATCCCTCATCCCTGGAACCATTCTAGTAAATGTCTTTTGTACCCTCACCAAAGCCTTCATGACCTTCCTAAAGTGTGGTGCCCAGCTGGGGCCAAACTAGTGTTTTATATCGGTTTAGCATAATTTCCTGGCTTTTGTACTCTGCCTCTATTTATAAAGCGGAGATGCCGGTGTTGGACTGGGGTGGACAAAATTGAGAGGTCGCACAACACCAGGTTATAGTCCAACAGTTTTATTTGAAATCACAAGCTTTCGGAGCTATCGATTGCTCCTTCCTCAGGTGAAGTAAATTAGATACAGAATCGCCAAAGCATATATAGATAGAGAACAAAGCATGTGTACCTTACAATTGCAGACCACTAAATTAAATCATCCTGACTATCTGCCGAGGTGTGATAAAGTTAATTAAGTCAGCCAGGAAGGTACCACATCAAAGACATAGCAAGATACAACTGAGACAATGAGGTGTAGTCGCAGGGGTTCTAACGTGTCAAACGCTGAAAAACGCCCTCGTAAGAACGGGATATGACGCTCGACTCATCGACAGTTCCGACGGGCCACAGCGAAAAATCGCATAGACCTCCTCAGAAGGCAAACACGGGACACAACCAACAGGGTACCCTACGTCGTCCAGTACTTCCCCGGAGCGGAGAAACTACGCCATGTTCTTCGCAGCCTTCAACATGTCATCGATGACGACAAACACCTCGCTAAGGCCATCCCCACGCCTCCACTACTTGCCTTCAAACAGCCGCCTAACCTCAGAAGTACCATCGTTCGCAGCAAATTACCCAGCTTTCAGGATAACGGCGACCACGACACCACACAACCCTGCCATGGCAAACTCTGCAAGACATGCCAGATCATCAACACAGATACCACCATCACACGTGAGGACACTACCCACCAGGTACATGGTACATACTCATGTGACTCGGCCAACGTTGTCTACCTCATACGTTGCAGGAAAGAATGCACCGCGGCATGGTACATCGGCGAGACCATGCAGACACTGAGACAACGTATGAACGAGCACCGCGCAACAATCGCCAGGCAGGATTGTTACCTCCCACTCGGGGAACACTTCAGCAGTCAAGGACATTCAGCCTCGGATCTGCGGGTAAGCGTTCTCCAAGGCAACCTTAGAAACACACGACAACGCAAAATCATCGAGCAGAAACTGATGGCCAAGTTCCGCACTCATGAAGACGGTCTCAACCGGGATCTTGGGTTTATGTCACGATACATGACGTGATCCGGACTCGAGTCGTCGTTGGCTTGTTCACAGATGTGATTCCCAGTAAAGTAAAAATTTTCCCAGTAAAAAAGTAAAAATTTTAAAGCTTTTCGTTTTACATACAGACGGCAGCTTTTGACACGTTAGAACCCCTGCGACTACACCTCATTGTCTCAGTTGTATCTTGCTATGTCTTTGATGTGGTACCTTCCTGGCTGACTTAATTAACTTTATCACCCCTCGGCAGATAGTCAGGATGATTTAATTTAGTGGTCTGCAATTGTAAGGTACACATGCTTTGTTCTCTATCTATATATGCTTTGGCGATTCTGTATCTAATTTACTTCACCTGAGGAAGGAGCAATCGATAGCTCCGAAAGCTTGTGATTTCAAATAAAACTGTGGACTATAACCTGGTGTTGTGCGACCTCTCAATTCTATTTATAAAGCCTAGGATCCCATATGCTTTATTAGCTGCTTTGTTGACCTGTCTGCCCTGCCACTTTCAAAGATTTGTACCTCAGGTCTGTCTCCTCTTGCACACCCTTTTTAAAATTGTACCATTTGAGCATGTATTGTCTTTCCCCATTCTTCCTACCAAAATGTATTACCCCTCACTTTTCTACATTGAATTTCATCTGCCATGTGTCTGCCCATTCCACCAGCCTGTAGAGTAGGCAGGTTTGTGTCTGCAGGAGTAAGGTGGCATGTTTTGACATGCTTTTTGTATCCAGCAGCTTGAATTCTAGCCACAGCCGCATGATGAGATTTTTCTTCATGTCTAGAGTTTCAGCATCTGTTTGAGTCGAGTATTCTGCTGAATGCTCAGAATCTGGCAAGGATTGGATTAACTCCATCACCTTGGAGGATGGGCTTCAGAGTAACTTGGTGTATATGACACGGTAGAGATTAAGGGCTAGAAATTATGTAGCGCCGTGTTTGGGACGATAACTTTTCAGGGAGCGCAAAAGTATCGCTGGGCGACAAAGATTTGCTGCTGCTGGGAACTTCTGCTTTAGCGCTCCAAGAGGGAAGTGAGTGCTAAATCAAGCGCTACCACGTCCCTTAGAGCGCTAAAGGGAGTGAGGGGGCGGTATCGGCAGAGTGCTGAGCAATGTTAGGGGCAGCGCTGCTGTCTTTACAGGCTCCTTCCCTCTCTTAAAGGGAAGGGTCAATGCTGCATTGACAGAATCTTCAGGCTGTGTCTGTTGGACGATGGCACCTGCGCAATGTGCATAGCAGCCCCAAGCATTGAGTGCAGGGCTGAGCAATCGCGGAGGGCAAAAGAAAGCAGGAGGCAGCAGAATGGGGACATAAATAAACTTTGCCTTTAAATAGCGCTCCCCAAGCAGCCAGCCGAGGTGACAACGCCTCCTGCAGCTGCCGTTGACACCCAGCGATGCTGCAGGGGGCAGAAGCGAATTTTACTTCCGGGGCGCTGCGCACTGGATGACGTCATAATCTCGGGCGCAGGAGATCAAGATGGTAACCCGCCATGGAAGTTCGCAGGCATCTGTAATTTCACCATGCCCAGTCGATAAGTCCTTAGCGCCTCGTTATTGCCGCCAGAAGTGTTAACGGGAAGCGCAAAGGAGGCCAATTTCTCCCCTAAATGTACCGCTGAATAAATAAGTGACCGTAAACCTGGATAGCCCAGTGTTAGTACCAACATGTACTAACCAGAAAGTCTAGAATTTGAATCCTGGTCTCTGGTTAGCTGAATGTTTCAAATGGCTGCGTGATGACTGGGATGGGTGGGGAGGAAATCAACCAGGATGTTCCTGCTGGTGGAAAGTATGTGGTGGGTGTAGTGAGGTCAGGAATGACTCCTTTTATAATAGGGCTACCACTTTGAGGCTCTGAATGGTAACTAAGATCTGGTTGGGTAGGTCTACTCTAGGCTAATCTGCACATGGGGCTTGTGTTGGTAATTTAAGTGTGACTGTTGAAACAAGCTCAAAGACTTCATTTGTTCTGCAGAATCCAGGCTGCACTTCCTGCTAACCATTCAGCTGTGACGTGTGAACTTCTGTAACCATCTTGTTTCTGCATACTTTGAAGAATATTGCAGATATGTCCAACAACCAAATCAGGTAGGCACTTTCCTGCTTTTCATAAGTTAAATGTGTACTATTTACCTAATTCACATTCTTTTGTGTAGCTTTCTACCTCTGTCCAGAGAATGATGCAACCTGGGAGCTTCAGGTCTGCATTAGTCAAGTCATTGATGTGCTTTCATTCACTGAATTGTTGGGGAAATGATATTCCTTCACCCTCCCCTCAAACAGTGCTGACAGCCGAGGTATAGATCCACCTATATAGGTAGCTTGTCGATATGTTGCCCAAATTACTCTTTAATGTGAGTTGTTGGCAAACATTTGGTCCCTGGAGAGTATCCCAGCTGATCCTGATGCCCATGTGCCTGCACCTTCCAGCAAGGATCACTGGTAAACGATCAGGAGCAGGAAACCTGGTTGGCGTTTTCTCCTTTCTGGCCACTGGTGTCCCTACTTGCCTCCAGCTGAGAGTAATTAAGCACAGACCAGTAATGAAACCTGAGACTATCTGGTCTGTCTTGCTTCATACCACACTGTGGTACATTTACCCTCTAAGCCATCATGTTCAGTCATGCTTTAAAAGTTCTGTTGGGTGTTTAGCACTTGAAGATTATATTTTAAAATATTGTACAGCTTACAACTAACTGTTCACTCGCTTTTGTTCGATTCTCAGCCTCCCTGCAAAACTCATCAATGGTGGAGTTGCTGGATTGATTGGAGTAACGTGTGTTTTTCCGATAGACCTGGCCAAAACCAGGCTGCAGAACCAAAGGAATGGGCAGCGTACCTACACCAGCATGTGAGTTGCATTCGTACTAAACTGTCATCTTGAAATGAGGGCATGAAAGCATTTTCACACCATTTCCAATATATACATTTGCTATTTGAGCACATTGTAGCTTTCAAACTTCCTGGCTTGCATTATTCCCGACTGTGACTCTAGAATGTGCTTTAATTGAGGCTTTTAGCTGATTTGAAGCTAAAATGCTTAATTCTAAATGAGTGTTTTCAGTAGTGATTATTTTGTTTCCTTGAGCAGCTCCTTAGTCTTTTCAGTGAAAGTTTGCAATAGTCAAATTAACCTGTATATAATGCAGTTTATTCCTTAAAGGAAAAATGACAGCTGATAATTGAGCCTTACTGCAATTTAGAAGTCTGATGAAGCCTGGCGGGTGGGAGCTGATTACATGTGTTTCATATTTAATTTTTTTGAGCAGTTAATCTGAGTTCTCTTCCTCCTCCTGTTAACGACCTTTTCTTGTGTGTCTAGGATGGACTGTCTGATTAAGACCGTGCGATCTGAAGGATATTTTGGAATGTATAGAGGTAAGGGATATGCTTCCACACTCTGCTTCACAACATCAGTACTAGTCTACAGGTCTATGCAGTGATAACTGAATTTTTGTTGAGGCCACATCTCACTGGTGACTTCCCTACTTTGCTTCCACTATGTAACTTACAGTAAACTTGTGCAGATAGCGTCTTAATAGCATTCTCAGAACATTTAGTTTGTAACAAACACTTGAATTTAACTACTGAAGTTGAATGTCTTTTGAATATAATGGCATTAGTGCATGCTTATGCTGCCACCATTCATATTAAAGCGGCTAAAGCCCTGTAACTTTCTTGCCTCCTCTCCTGATAGCTTGACTTGTATTGGGGTTCAGCACCACAGGTGCTGGTAATTCTCGAGTACCCCTTTTCAGTTGCCATTCTTCATGTTTAAGCAGTGATGGGTGTCAGCTGAGTCCAGTCCTTTCCTCGCCTTACCTGCACATCCAGCAGGAGTCACTGGGTGGCGCCTAGAGCGAGGACCCTGTTGAGACTTTTTGCCATTCTTCGGCTTGGGGTGCTGAGTGCAACTGCTTAGATCAGCTAACCTAGCATAGATTGGAGGCCTCATAATTTCTCAAATACAGCGACGTTGGTCACAAGTAATGTATGTTTGGAATTAAAAGTCTGAATGAAGTATATTAGAGGTTTAATTAAATCCCTGAACATTGTAAAATTGTAGCTAGATCTGGTTCAGGTAGTGCAGCCTCTTGCTGTTCAGCACTGTGTGCTCTGTAGTTTGTAGCTAAATACAATGCATTGACTTAAGTGTTTGAGAACTGTGCAGTAATTGGGCATGTTTTCAGGAGACAATGTTCTTTAAGGTTCAATCTATTACAGTGCACCATGTCATATTGCTACCAAATGACCTTACAGATTTCCTCCTGTTGGTAAACCACTTTTATACTGAGCTGAAATGCAGTCCATTTCATGATGTCTGGTGCAGTGTAAAAAAAAAATGGGAACCGTCATGCGAAACTTGGCAGAGCCAGAACTCTTAAATAATCATAATTCTTAAACAGGTCTGAGCTTTAGAGTGAGGGGATAATATTCAGTCTTCCCAGCAACAATTTCCTTTGTGTAGAGTTCATAAATGTTGAGGAAAAAGACCTTGATGCTGACTTTACGTGTGGAGGGGGGGACTGTTGTAACAATCAAGTTTCATCTTTGGGAGGGGGAAGCAGAAAAATCTGTAAATGATGTAGCATTGGATGCTCTGGAGGGCAATGGGTGGAGGTGAGGTTTAATGGTGGAATAGAATGCACAGATGTTCATCATATAAAACCAAAAACTCACTGACCAATGAGTTCTTGTCTAGTGTACTTGGTTTACCAACACTGGACAAAGTAACTGTTTTAGTAACACTCTTGTGATGAACTTCTTGGGTCAGATACAACTAATGAAGTGACCACATCCTGATTGTATTTAGTCCATGATTGGCTGAAAAAAACAGCCTTTGGAGTTGGCTCTTGACCACTTGGGCTAGTTTTGTTTGAGGCAGAAGGGAAAATGACTCCAATGTTTTGGATATAAATAACTGAAGTGGATATGACTTGCTGACATCTGAGCAGCATTATTGTCATTTATTTCAGTGTCCCATTGGCTTTGGCTGAAAACAAATGGCTTCTCTGGACAGACTGGAATAACCTAGAACTGCTGGCACCATGAGGTTAAAATAGTTTGGCTCAGCTATGCAAGATATCCAGGTAGAAGGTTCCCAGATACACACACTAATCTGTGCTGGGTCAGCTGATCTCAGCTAGAGTGGTGGTGTGTGTCTGAACCTGTGGGTTAGGGAGCGAGAAATCTGTCGGTTCTCTCCCGGTTGCTATGCCGTGAACCCTAGTGGAGGTGTTTGGCTTGGTTATATTGCTCTTTGTGGTCAAATAGCTTGCCAGCATGTTCTCTCGTAACGTGTGCATAAATCATGGCCATTTGGGTATGGTACCAGAGGGAACCTGGAACTAGTGCAACATATTGAAGAATAGCACAACCTAATGGGTATGAGTTCAAGCCTGGCCTTTGGGGAAGTATATGCCAGTAAGAAGAATACACGTGACTCCAAGGAATTGGGCCTAGCCAGTTTTCTACTTTGGTTAAACATGCCCTCGTCAAAGCCTGCTTGTATGCTTGCTGTTTAACAAGTTAATGTTAAATACCATTAATAGTACAGCCCCAGAGTACACCTGTGACCAGGAATGAGCTCTCCTGAAGACATGCCCATTGGTTGAGGTGTTTAAGTTTAGGAGCTCAGGAAAGCAGTGTCCTGTAGATATTTAAATGCAAACAAAGGGAGATGTTAATGCCAAGTGTCCACTGCTAAAAAAAAACTTGGAGGAAATGCTGTTGTTTGCATCTGTGTTTTTCATGTTACAGACAGTCGCCACGGATATTGAGGGCTAGCCGATCTGGCGAAGCCACGATGGATCAAATCATTAAATGGTTTACAGTACTACTTACTATTGTAATTAGGATCCATTTCATTCTATTTTCTGTATTGCTTGTAAAAAAAAAAAAAAAAAAGACTTTCAGCAACGATTCCACCTTACTCATTCCTAAGAATTTTCTCATCTGCCTCTTTCCTGCCTCCTCCCACCATTTATTAATACTCTTTAAGCTGTCTGTAAGATCTCTGCTGATTTTCCTTTCTGCCTTGGTTCGGTTTGCAAAGAAACTCTGTGAAATCTTAAACCTATTAGTTTTAGTAGTGACTATTTTGGGATGGAAAGACTTTTTGGGGCTATAGTTTCATCTGTCCAAATGAGCAATATTTGCTCTACCAGTGGTGTCCATCTACTTAGTATAAATTTTTGTAACCTTGTGTAATGTGCTGACCAGTGTTCCCATTGATTTTTTGGGGGTGATGGCCCTTTTAAGGGGCTGTGCAGCCCATTCAAAATACCACATATGTGCAGTTTTCCCATTGAGAAGCCGGTGAGCCAGAGGGAGGTCCAGAGAGCTGCACAGCTTAAAGGGAACATTGGTGCTGAGCTTTGGGTGCTAAACAACTTAGCTGGAAACCAGCGTCATCTGCACGATTGATTAAATGTGTTGAAGTGTTGGTCGGGCTAAAGGTAAAAAAATGTGTTGACTGGTTATTTAACTATAGCTGAGCCATCACAGTGTCCATACCACAGCCGTGGCCAAGGTCAGCTAACTTGGAACAAACCATGTTCAGACTGTGATGGTCTGTACTTTAATAAACTAGCTCAGGGGAGGTGCAAAACTGCTTTACCCAGAGTAACATGGCATATGTTTTTCACTGGTAAAATCTGCAGCTTGTTTGAACTGAGAAGTTGGTGCCCACTTTTTCTGGACTGTGCTAAATTCCAAGTGGTTGACCTTGACATTCTTTATTGTAGAAAAGTATTGCTAACAATAGTCACTTGTGTTGAATTAAAATTGTAGAATGTTTCACTTACAATTTTTTTTTGATTTAGAAGTTGAAGTTTAATTGTGATCTTCAAATGGATATTTTGCACTAAGCAACAAAAAAAATTGATTTCATGGAGTCTTCATTGTTGTGTATTCTTCATATTCTAGTCTTCGAGCCTTCCTGTTCGCACTGTCACTCTTGCTAAAAATGCCACTCCATGATGCAAAAGTTTTAATCTGCATGCAGTACTAGAATATTGTGTAAAGTATAGCTATTTGCATCACTTCTGATACTTTTCTATTCTTCCTCTTCTCTGGAATTGTGTACATATGTGATTAGAATGCTGCAATTTAGATGTTGCATTTCACAACCGATGTTCTGCCCTATTCCCTTTTAAGCCTGGATTAGCCAACATTGGAGTTTTTGCAGCAACTGGTCCTTAATTTTATGGGGAGTATCTAACATAAACTCCTGTTAAACAAATGCTTGACCTTTTTATTAACATTTCTATAAGATCTAGACATCAGAACAGCTGTGCTCAAGTATCTCAGTTTGTAGTTTCTGAACTTTATACCTATTGGAGAAATTTGTTCACTGATTTGATCAAATCCCATCTCTCAAAAGCTCTCTGGTTCCTTGGCCAAGTCCCCATTCTTTGAGCTTGGATGACATTGGCAAGCTGTTCAATGTGGGAGCACCCTGGCTGAGTCTGATCCTATCCTTGCATGATGCTTGAATTGTGATCAGGAAACCTTGGTTAATTATCCACACTCCTGTGATGAGGTCAGCTGTACCCTACTGTAGTCCTAGCTGTGATCAGCCAAGTCAACATGAGCTGTGAGCTTCTAGCTTGCATGGCTCAGCACCACACCTGGTGGTGCAGCCGCTCCAAGCCACTGGAGAAGCTGGTACTTGAGGACTTACTGACAGCTTCAACCCCAAAAGACTGAAGGATGGAATATTGTGGTCAAACCAGACCTTCTGACATGCTGGAACTTGCTCTGAATTGTATGCTACATAGTCAACTAAATGGAGCAGTAATAGCTTCCTTAAAAATGACTTTTCAGGCTCTTGTCTAATTGTTAACACACTTTGTTCACCTGGCCAGAATTTGAGACCACACACTTGCTGTGGAAGATGCCCCTTCCTTCTGTTGAGCCCTCCCTATTTACATCAGGTGGTCTCCTTGGAAGACTTTAATCTCTGAGCACTTACTTGGGAGGCTATTTTAAAAGCTGCAAAAGCTCAATGGTGTGCTAAGGCCAGGAAAAAAGGATTATTGTCTTAAATATAGACACCATATTGTGTATAATCCAAACTGAATGTAAATGGAGGCTACAGAGTCTAGTGAGCAAAACTCAATGGGGATTGTTTTTGTCTGACAGGTGCGGCTGTGAACCTGACATTGGTAACACCTGAGAAGGCCATTAAACTCGCTGCAAATGACTTTTTTCGTCAATATTTGTCCAAAAATGGGTATGTTTTTGTCTGATTTAAGTGTTGGCATAAGCAAGTTGGGAGTTCTTCAGTTCATTAAATGGGAAAGTCACTATATTTATCAACATTACAGAATTAAGCTATATAGTTAACTTTGTGGATTTGTTCATCTCTACATAATGAAGAGTAGAACATGCAGCCTATTTAGTCTACCCAGTTTATGGGTGTTTGTGTATCAGTGTGTACAGTTTCATTTTGACATTCTCAACCCTAGATGTTAATGTTGTAGAACATGTTTTCAGTATAAAAGGTATCTTAGTTGTTTGCATTATGTATAAAATGTTCAGATTTAAATGCTTTTGTTGAACTTGGTGCCTATGTTGTATTTGTGGTTAGTATATGATGGAGCATCCTGGTTTCCGCAGGTATTTGAGTGAATGTATTTTTTTTGCCTTTCAGTAAGGGCTTAAATGTATTCAAAGAGATGCTGGCAGGTTGTGGGGCAGGAATCTGTCAGGTCATTGTCACTACTCCTATGGAGATGCTGAAAATCCAGCTCCAAGATGCTGGCAGATTAGGTAACTAGCCAATTTACTCACCTTTGTATAAAGTAACAGTACTTCCTGCAGCAAGAATGATTATATTAGTGAGGTTGCTAAAATTGTTCTCTTTTTGAATTGATGCAGCAGCTCAGCAGAGGTTGACATTGCCTTCAGGCTCGTCCACTAAAGTTGTAGCCACCAACCCAGTTCTGAGTCGGGCGTACAATGCTGGCCCTGCTGCTGTTACCAGGCCGATGTCTGCTACCCAGATTGCCAAGGATTTATTTTACTCCCAAGGGCTCAGAGGACTGTACAAAGGATTAGGAGCCACTATACTGAGGTACAAATAGTTGTATGCTTGCCATGTTGTCACTAGGTTTATTTAGTGTATATCTGCCATTATACTACAGGGAAAAACATCACCTAACAGTATCATAGAATAGTACAGCACAGAAATAGAGCATTCGGCCCATCGAGTCTGCGCTGGCTCTTTCGAGGAGCAATCCAGTTAGTCCCACTCCCGCGCTGTTTCCCCATATCCCTGCAATTTTCTCTCCCAAGTATTTATCCAAGTTCCTTTTGAAGGCTTCTATTGAATCTGTATCCACCACCCCATCAGGCAGTGCATTCCAAATCCTAACCACTCGTTGCATAAAAAAGTTTTTCCCCACGTCACCTCTGGTTCTTTTGCCAATCACCTTAAATCTGCACCCTCATTATTGACCCTTCAGCCATTGGAAACAGTTAACCAGTATTTTACTGCTGTGCCAAGATACTGGTGATATTACCAAATGCCAGATTAGCCCTGTTAATCCCAGCAATAACATTAATGTTACACAGTTCAAAATACTCTCAACAGATGGAACCCAAGTTTGTAAAGACAAAATCTAATGCCACTGGGCGTTTTTCAGTGTGGTAATTGAGAAAATGTTGCCGCTGTGGTCAGTTGGGAGATGCAGGCCAAATATTTACAGCCTGCACCTACAATTAGCAAGGTGCCTGGATCCCTATGTCCTTCACTTAGCTATTGAATGGTTAGGATGCTTAGACTAACGTGCTATGTAAATGCAATCGCAGTAAATAAACTGACAGCAGTATGTAGTCTTTACCAAGTATGTTTGTAGAAAACTTGTTCTCTGTATTGATTATGTTCCCTTTTATGAACAGGGATGTTCCATTCTCTGTCATCTACTTTCCATTGTTTGCCAATCTGAACAAACTTGGGCAAAATTCAGTGGATGGGAAAGCTTCTTTCGTCCATTCATTTTTATCGGGGTGTATTGCTGGTTCTGTTGCTGCTGTAGCTGTCAACCCATGTGATGGTAAGTATAGTGTGCTGGACAATGACTTAAAAGATGTTTCTACCACAAAATGGGGGCAAATTAATAGTTATAGAACGGGATAACCATTTATTGGTGTACTGGTTGGATTATGCACTAGTGTGGCCTGACCTGTGTTTCAGGGGTTGCTAAATAGCAATTAGCAGCAAGAACGCTCAACTTCCCTCCCTAGTCTAGGGTGTTGATACTAATTGTAGCACCTCAGCTGTTGAGCCAGTTGAGATTTCCCCGTTAAATTACAACCGTGACTACATTTCAAAAGTGCTTCATTGGTTGTAAAGCACTTCGGGGATGTCCTGAGGTAGTGAAAGGCGCGATATGAATGCAAGTATGGGAACAAAAATACAAGAGTAGATCAAGGCTGATAAGAGATTGACTTGGACTTGGCTTTAAAGAGGTCAAATAAACTTATTAATTAGTTGAGTTTTTTAACGGACTGTTGATTTGAGAGTAAAATTGGGACAAAATGAAAGCAATTATCAATGGGATGCACTGTAAAATTATAGATGACCAATTATAAACCACAGGTTGCTTAAACAGTTGCAGTTGACTTGCTGCATGTAGTTCTCGGCTGAATGAGTTAGTTTATTCACTGTTGTATTCAGGATTCTCCAAGTTTGTAATTAAGCTTGTGGTTCAGCTAGCAGTTGGACAGTTAAAGCAGGGTGGCATTTAAGAGTAATAGTACAGTGCTTCCTGTATATTGCATATGTGGCACCTCTTCATAGACGATAGGAGCAGGAGTAGGCCATTCGGCCCCTCGAGCCTGCTCCGCCATTTAATGAGATCATGGCTGATCATCCAAATTCAGTACCCTGTCCCTGCTTTCTCCCCATATCCCTTGATCCCTTTAGTCTTCAGAAATATATCTAACTCCTTCTTGAATATATTTAATGAATTGGCCTCAACTGCCTTCTGTGGTAGAGAATTCCACAGATTCACCACTCTCTGGGTGAAGAAATTCCTCCTCATCTCAGTCCTAAATGGCTTACCCCTTATCCTTAGACGGTGACCCCTGGTTCTGGACTCCCCTGCCATTGGGAACATCCTTCCTGCATCTAGTCTGTCTAGTCCTGTTAGAATTTTATAAGTTTCAATGAGATCCCCTCTCATTCTTCTAAACTCTAGCAAATACAAGCCCAATCGACCCAATCTCTCTTCATACGTCATTCCTGCCATCCCAGGTATCAGTCTGGTGAATTTTCGCTGCACTCCCTCCATGGCAAGAACATCCTTCCTCAGATAAGGTGACCAAAACTGCGCACAATACTCAAGGTGTGGTCTCACCAAGGCCCTGTACAACTGCACCAAGACATCCTTGCTGCTGTACTCAAATCCTCTTGCTATGAAGGCCAACATACCATTTGCCACCTTAACCGCCTGCTGCACCTGCATGCTTACCTTCAACGACTGGTGCACAAGGACACCCAGGTCTCGTTGTACTTCCCCATTTCCCAATCTATTGCCGTTCAGATAATCTGCCTTCCTGTTTTTGCCACCAAAGTGGATAACCTCGCATTTATCCACATTGGGCAGATGCAGTATAATCACCCAACCTGTCCAAATCATACTGGAGTTTCTCTGCATCCTCCTCACAGCACACACGCCCACCCAGCTTTGTGTCGTCTGCAAACTTGGAGATATTACATCTAGTTCCTCATGTAGATCATTAATATATATTGTGAATAACTGGGGTCCTAGCACCGATCCCTGCGGTACCCCACTAGTCACTGCCTGCCACTCGGAAAAAGACCTGTTTATTCCAACTCTTTGCTTCCTGTCTGCCAACCAGTTCTCTATCCAAGTCAGTACCTTACCCCCAATCCCATGTGCTTTAACTTTGCATGCTAATCTCTTATGCAGGATCTTATCGAAAGCCTTCTGAAAGTCCAAATACACCACATCCACTGTTTCTCCCTTATCTATTCTACCAGTTACATCCTCAAAATTCCAGTAGATTAGTCGAGCATGATTTACCTTTTGTAAATCCATGTTGACTTTGTCTGATCCTGTCACTGTTTTCCAAGTGCTCTGCTATTACATCTTTTACAATGGACTCTAGCATTTTCCCCACTGCTGATGTCAGGCTATAATTCCCCATTTTTCTCTCTACCACCTTTTTTAAATAGTGGGGTTACATTAGCTACCCTCCAATCCATGGGAACTGTTGCAGAGTCTATAGAATTTTGGAAGATGACCAGCAATGCATCTATTATTTCTAGGGCCACTTCCTTAAGTACCCTAGGATGTAGATTATCAGGCCCTGGGGATTTATTGGCCTTCAATCCTGTCAATTTCCCCAACACCATTTCCCTACAAATACTGATTTCATTCAGTTCCTCCCTCTCATTAGACCCTATGTTCTCCGACATCTCTGGGAGGTTATTTGTGTCCTCCTTTGTGAAGACAGAACCAAAGTATGTATTTAATTGATTTGCCATTTCTTTGATCCCCATTATAAATTCCCCTGATTCTGACTGCAAGGGACCTACGCTTGACTTCACCAATCTTTTTCTCTTCACATATCTATAGAAGCTTTTACAGTCAGTTTTTATGTTCCCTGCAAGCTTACTCTCCTATTCTATTTTCCCCCTCTTAATTAATCCCTTTGCTGAATCCTAAACTGCTCCCAATCTGCAGGTTTGCTGCTTTTTCTGGCCAATTTATATGTCCTCTCCTTGGATCTTATGCTATCCCTAATTTCCCTTGTTAGCCACGGTTGAGTCACCTTTTTTTTATTTTTATGCCAAACAGGGATATGAACAAATTCTGTAGTTCATCCATGCGATCTTTAAATGTTTGCCATTGCCTATCCACCGTCAACCCTTTAAGTAACGTTCCGCAATCCATCCTAGCCAACTCACGCCTCATACCATCGTAGTTTCCTTTATTTAAATTCAGGACCCTAGTCTCTGAGTCAACTACTTCACTCTCCATCTTAATGAAGAATTTGATCATATTATGATCGCTCCTCCCCAAGGGGCCTCGCACAACAAGATTGCTAATTAATTCTTATTACATAATACCCAGTCTAAAGATGGCCTGATCTCTAGTTGGTTCCTTGACATATTGGTCCAGGAAACCATCCCGTATACACTCTAGGAATTCCTCCATCATAATATTTTTACTAATTTGGTTAGCCCAGTCTATATGTAGATTAAAGTCACCCATGATAACTGCTGTGCCCGTATTGCACGCGTCTCTAATTTCCCGTTTAATGCCATCCCCAACCTCAGCATTACTGTTTGGGGGTCTGTACACAACTCCCACTAATGTTTTCTGCCCCTTGGTATTTCTCAGCTCTACCCATACAGATTCCACATCATCAGAGCTAATATCCTTCCTTACTATTGTGTTAATCTCCCCTTTAACCAGCAATGCTATCCCACCTCCTTTTCCTTTTTGCCTGTCCTTCTTGAATATTGAATACCCCTGGATGTTGAATTCCCAGCCTTGGTCACCCTGGAGCCATGTCTCCGTAATCCCAATTATATCATATCCATTTACATCTATTTGCGCAGCTAATTCATCCACCTTATTACGAATCCTCCTCGCATTAAGACGCAAAGCCTTCAGACTTGTTTTTTTTTTAACACTTAGACCTTTTAGAATTATTATTTACTGTGGCCATGTTTGATTTACACCCTTGATTTCTCTGACTGCCACTTTTGCTTTTCTCCTTCCTGTCTTTTGCTTCTATCCTTGCTTCCCTTTCCTCTGTCTCCCTGCACAGGTTCCCAACCCCCTGCCATTTTAGTTTAAACCCTCCCCAACAGCACTAGCAAACACTCCCCCTAGGACATCGGTCCCAGTCCTGCCCAGGTGCAAACCGTCCAGTTTGTACTGGTCCCACCTCCCCCAGAACCGGTTCCAATGTCCCAGGAATTTGAATCCCTCCCCCTTGCACCATTCCTCTAGCCACGTATTCATCTGAAATATCCTTCAATTTCTACTCTGACTAGGACGTGGCACTGGTAGCAATCCTGAGATTACTACCTTTTGAGGTCCTAGTTTTTAAATTTACCTCCTAACTCCCTATATTCAGCTTTTAGGACCTCATCCTGGTTTTTACCTATATGCACCACGACAACTGGCTGTTCACCCTCCCCCTCCAGAATGCCCTGCAGCTGCTCCGAGGCATCCTTGACCCTTGCACCAGGAGTCTCGTTTGCGGCCACAGAAACGCCTATCTATTCCCCTTACAATAGAATCCCCTATCACTATAGCTCTCCCGCTCTTTTTTCCTCCCGTCCTGTGCAGCAGAACCACCCATGGTGCCAGGAAGTTGGCTGCTGCTGCCTTCCCCCGATAAGCCATCTCCCTCAACAATATCCAAAGCGGTACATCTGTTTGAGAGGGGGATGGCCACAGGGGACTCCTGCACTACCTGCCTGCACCTACTACTCTGCCTGGCAGTCACCCATTCCCTTCCTGCCTGTGCAGCCTTTACCTGCGGTGTGACCAACTCATTAAACGTGCTATCCACGACGTCCTCAGCATCGCGAATGCTCCAGTATGTATCCATTCGCAGCTCCAGCGCCGCAGTGCGGTCTGCCAGTAGCTGCAGCTGGATATACTTCCCGCACACATGGTCGTCAGGGACACAGGAAGTGTCCCTGATTTCCCACATAGTGCAGGAGGAGCATGCCACGGGGCTGAGCTGTGTTGCCATGACTTACCCTTGAATTAATTCAAATTAAATCAAATCAATACCACTAATAACACTACAATTAAATGATATACTCAAGGGCCCTTGTTTAGTAGCACTCCCCACTACACAACAGAGACCTTAGGAACTATAACCACAAAAATTAAGACCTTCTAAACTTTATAAACTATTAACCTTAACTGTCAAACTATAGAATAGTATAAATACTCACCTGGCCGTACTCACCCAATCAGCTGCTTCCTCTTGCCCGCGTCACTTTTTGAATCGTGACGTGGCTCTGGAACGCCGCCGGTCTGCGAGATTTGTAAGCCTCTGAAAAAACCCCCGAAAGTGAGTTTAAATACTCTACTCCTGCTGCTCCCGACACCGGCCTCTTCCTACAGGGTGAAAAGTTAGGAAAAACAAAGGCGAAGCAAGGGAGCTCCTCCTTCCACTCCTCACCCAACTCGCAGCACTCTGTTCAAACCGCACTCTGGAATTGGCTTAGTTCAGCTGGTGGTTACACAGAAGGTTAAAGCAGGGTGATATGCTTCCTGTATATTGCATACGTGGCATCTCTTCCTGGAATCAGCTCACTTCATTTAAATTTAAATTTACAACAACTTGTATTTATATAGTGCCTTTAACGTAAAACATCCTAAGGTGCTTCACAGGATGTATTAGACAAAAACTGACACTGAGCCACAAGGAGAAATTAGGGCAGGTCACCAAAAGCTTGGTCAAAGAGGTAGGTTTTAAGGAGGAAAGAGGTAGCGAGGCGGCGAGGGTTAGGGAGGGAATTCCAGAGCTTAGGGCCTAGGCAACAGAAGGCACGGCCACCAATGGTTGAGAGATTATAATCAGGGATGCTCAAGAGGGCAGAATTAGAGGAGCGCAGATATCTCGGGGTGGGGGGGGCGGGGTTGTGGGGCTGGAGGAGATTAGAGATAGGGAGGGGCGAGGCCATGGAGGGATTTGAAAACAAGGATGAGAATTTTGAAATCGAGGTGTTGCTTAACCGGGAGCCAATGTGGGTCAGCGAGCACAGGGGTGATGGGTGAACGGGACTTGGTGCGAGTTAGGACACGGGCAACGGGTTTTGGATGGCCTCAAGTTTACGTAGGGTAGAATGTGGGAGGCCAGCCAGGAGTGTGTTGGAATAGTCAAGTCTAGAGGCAACAAAGGCATGGATGAGGGTTTCAGCAGCGGATGAGCTGAAGCAAGGGCGGAGACGGGCGATGTTACGGAGGTGGAAATAGGCGGTCTTGGTTATGCTGCGGATTTGTGATCAGAAGCTCATTTCAGGCTCAAATATGACACCAAGGTTGCGAACAGTGTAGTTCAGTCTCAGACAGATGTTAGGGAGAGGGATGGAGTCAGTGCCTAGGGAACGGAGTTTGTGGCGGGGACCGGAAACAATGGCTTTGGTCTTCCCAATATTTAATTGGAGAAAATTTCTGCTCATCCAGAACTGGATGTTGGATGAGCAGTCTGAAACAGTTCCTGTTGGCTGCTGCTTATGAAACTGCTGAATAGTATGTTACTTGACAGTAAATTAATATATTTTCATATTTTAGTGATCAAAACACGATTTCAGTCACTACATAGAGGAGCAAATGAAGAAACGTACAGTGGGATTGTGGACTGTGCAAGGTGAGTGAGTGCTGGGTGAGCAAAATCAAGTGAGCTGTCTGAGGAAAAGCTGATAAAACAGAATTCCACCCACTGGGTAATGTACAAGCACAAAACGAGTTGAGACAAACCAGTCACTTTGTCCCCTTGTCTGTTCTGTAACCTATGACATCACAGTAGCATTATAGGAACACATTTCTTGTGATGAGGTGCAGCATGTTTCTGTAATGAAATAACATGGGCTAAACCCCATGGCTAACTGTTCACTGAAACACATTCCTAGGCTTTAATGGATGCGGTTTCATTGCTGACATGCCCACCTAAATTAGCTCCACCTGATGGGACTGCAGGGAATCCGGGTTCCGAGCACATCCCTGGACATTACATGGTAGCAAGAACCCCTGCCGGAATGGAATGGGGAAATGCTGACAAGTAATCTGGGAGCTTTGGTCTTGATCTCTTGAATTGGGGAATCTGTACCATCTGATACTGAGCTTTTTGACATGCATTTGTGTTGGATTGGTGCAAACTCCCCATTCTGCAACACGAGTCAGTGACTTCAGGAGGGAAATTAACTTTTGGTGGGAGGGGGTTGGTTGTCAATTTCCCTCCATTTTTGGAGCATAGTTTGGACCAGTGACCAATGTTCCCTTTAAATTTTTTTGGCCAATCAAAATAGCGCGCATGTGTGGTTTTTCCTATTTAAAAGCTGGCTGCGCAGGAGCTGCAGAGCACTGCGCGACTGCAGCTTAAAGGGAACGTTGCCGGTGACCCTCTAATACTTGGCTCGAGTAGCCATTCATTTTACTTTTATTTTCATTTTCTTGATAATGTGGGCAATACTGGCAAGTCACCATTTGTTGGCTATTCCTAGTTACACTGAGAAGGTAGTGATGGACTAGCTTGAACTGGTGCATTCCTTGTGCTGATGCTCCAACAATGGTGTAAGGGAATTCCAAGATTGTGGCTGAAGGAATGACAAGTGTCGATGGTGAGACTTGAGGGAAGTTGATTATGTTGGCAGAATATTTGGCCTCTTGGGTCAGGCTTGGCAGCAATTTGACCCACACCCCTGCATACATTCATCCAGCAAGGGTTGCAGGGTAGCTGTCAGGAGCTAGAAATGTTATGCTGTTCAGCCATTGCAGTTAGTGATAATTGGTTAGTGTCCTTCAAATTATGGTCATTGCAATGATGAGATTTTCATTTTAATCTCTATAGGGTGTTTGTTGTGGTTCTCTGAAATTAATTCAATTGTTCTTTCTCTGCAGGAAAATCTGGGTGAATGAGGGTCCTTCTACATTCCTGAAGGGATCTTGCTGCCGAGCACTCGTCATTGCACCACTCTTTGGCATTGCGCAAGTGATTTACTTTGTAGGAGTTGGAGAATTTGTCTTGGATTTTTCACGGTTTAAAGTATATTAATTATCTACATCCATTCCTGAAGGACTACATTAGACTGTACAATGGAAAAATCCCAAACAAGGAACCAAGACACCGCTGCAGCTGTTGGAGGATTCACTCGCTTTTACTTTGCCATTGTTCAGATTCCTAAAGTGGTTGTGTATATGGGAATACTGTTTGGAGGAGGAAGAATATTGGTCATCAACCTTTTTTTTAAGCTACTGAAGGATGGTTTGAGATGGTTGGTTTTGGAAAGATTGTCTTGGAGTGTTGTGAAAGAGTGCTTAAACTAAAGGGGCCACACTTGTATTTCCTTCTTCAGCTCCACAGTCACTTTTCTACTTAAGCTTGTGAAGAATTGGAACAGAAGTTACACATATTTAACACTTTAAAAAAAAAAAAAAAAAAGTTTTTCTACATTTATATATTGGTCATATTTTCCAAGCCAATCTTAATTTTGAGATTGGAAACTCTTAAAGGCAAAGCCATTTTGGAGATGCTTGGGGGAAATTGAAACTAATATTACTCCAAATAAGCTCACCCAAAGTGGCTTCATAGTATCATAGAACAGTACAGCACAGTACAGGCCCTTCGGCCCTCGATGTTGTGCCGAGCATTGTCCGAGACCAAGATCAAGCTATCACACTCCCTATCACTCTGGTGTGCTCCATGTGCTTATCCAATAACCGCTTGAAAGTTCCTAAAGTGTCCGACTCCACTATCACAGCAGGCAGTCCATTCCACACCCCAACCACTCTCTGAGTAAAGAATCTACCTCGGACATCCCTTCTATATCTCCCCCCATGCACCTTATAGTTATGCCCCCTTGTAACAGCTGCCTCTACCCGAGGAAATAGTCTCTGAACATCCACTCTATCTATCCCCCTCATCATCTTATAAACCTCTATTAAGTCGCCTCTCATCCTCCTCCGCTCTAAAGAGAAAAGCCCCAACTCCCTCAATCTTTCCTCATTTCAGAAAAGCAACATCTACCTGGATGTGAAAGTTACTATTTTTTTGGGGGGTGCGCTAAATTCAGGAAGCACTTTTTGCATTGACTGAAGGAATAGTTTCTGTGAAATGGTCGTGCAAACCACTCATTCAGTTATCTAGCACTGCAGAATTCAGTGTCAGCATCTGATTTGTTCCAGATTTGGATCTGCCCATGTAGTTCGGGGAGCCGTGCTTCCTGTACTTGGTCTGGCTGGTACACTAAGATTACCACTTTTAATGTTCATATATTGCAACGGGCACATTAAAACGTTATGGTCTACGGGACAACCAAGATGCAGAATAGTAGACTATAGACTGAGGTCCATCTCTTGCAGAGCATTCCATTCTCACTGGCACTATAGTAGCACAAAGTGCCTGTAATCAGGTTATATAACCTGAAATAACTCCTCTCAAAGCACCATCTGACAGGATTCTCAAGTTGTTTAGCATCTGACGGGAAACCATGTCTGTTGACTGGGATTCACACCACTGAGGAAGGGACAGTGTCACTTTGACATCCTAGCTTGTAACTGATCCTTTCTCTGTTTTTACTGTAATATTGTAAATGTCATGAAACAAATAATGCCTCTGGTTAATTTTTAAAACACATAATGGTGCCTTCTGTACCATTGAACTGGTTTACATGTAATATTTAATCTACTGACTGGTACTGGGTCATAGTACCATTCTCAAATATTTGCATTTTCACATTGAAGTAAAACTGTTTACAAACAGAACCAAACTGAGCTGTGACAATAAACCTAGAGTTTTGTAACCTTGCTTTGTCTGTCTTTGACTACACTATATAGACGTGTTGGAGGTTGCCGCTGGGAATGGGCTGTTTGGCCATCTTTCCTGGTGAATTTCTTGCCCCTCCACCTGACTGCATTGCCTCCCTGTTCGTATATGGTTCCACAGATGACAGTCAGCCTTCAATACATCGATGACCTTCCATCAGAACTGGAATATCTTAGAGATGAACAACATTTAAGAAAATACAGAGCCAGGGAAATGGGGGGCAGGAAAACGGAGAGGTCAGTGATCGGGTGGACAGCAGGAGTGATTAAATGACCGAAAGTGATGATGGTGCAAGGCAGACAAGAGACTTTTCTTTGGGGTTTCTAATGCACCATCAGAGTAGTGTTGCACTGTTCCAATATTTCCACGGACAAGTCAAGGTAAGCAACACTGCCGTACCCAACCCAGCTATGCAGATCACCCTGTTCCCGGGATGTGGGACAGGGTATCTGGCCTGGGGCGAAGGTGGGGGGGGGGGGGGGTTCCGCTCTGCTTCACTTACAGTGGTGGAGAGGCCCCTCAGGCATTTTGGGGCCAGAATGTCTGGCCAAATATAAGACGGTAACAATCCTGGGTGTAACCAAACACTTTGGGTAGGCAGGAGCAGGGTACATAGAATCGTGTGAACTTCAGGTACAGTTCATAGAATCACAGAATGATACAGCACAGAAGGAGGCCATTCGGCCCATGGTGCCAGCTCTTTGAAAGAGCTCTCCAATTAGTCCCACTCCCCTGCTCTTTCCCTGCAGTCATGCAAATTTTTCCCCTTCAAATTACTGTTAAATGTGCTTCACCAGCCTTTCAGGCAACACGTTCCAGATCATAACAACTTGCTGTGTAAAAAAGATTTTCTCATGTCCTTTTGCCAATTATCTTCAATCTGTGTCCTCTAGTTACCGACTGTCCTGCCAGTGGAAACAGTTTCTCCTTATTTACTCTATCAAAATCCTTTATGATTTTGAACACCTCTCAAATCTCCCCTTAACCTCTGCTCTCAGGAGAACAACCCTAGTTTCTCCATATAGCTGAAGTCCCTCATCCCTGGTACCACTCTTCTGCGTCCTCTCCAAGGCATCCTTCCTAAAGTGTGGTTCCCAGAACTGGCCACAATACTCAGCTGAGGCCAAACCAGTGTTTTATAAAGGTTCAGTGTAACTTGCTTTTGTACTTTATGTATCTATTTATAAAGCCAAAGATCCCGTATGCTTTTTTAACAGCCTTATCAACTTGTCCTGTCACCTTCAAAGATTTACGTCCCCCAGGTCTCTCTCCTTGCACCCCCTTTAAAATTGCGGAGTGACTGCTGCCAACAAACCGAAAGCTGTGCCAACGACCGGAAGCTGCGCACACGTTCTGTGCATAAATCTGTGGAGCTCTGGGTTGGTTTAATAATGTGAGTTGGTTTTAGTATTACTGTATAATAATTTTGCGGGGGTAGGGTTGCAGAGATTTATTTGTTTGGAGCGCGAGCTCCATGGGAGGGGAAAGGAGAAGAAAATTTAATAAAAATCGACGTTTGCTGAGTTTTTGCTGGCCCAGATTTTCTTTTCCTGACGCGGCTCTGTTCTCATCATTAATCTTCGCACTTATCAGCAAACATTCACTGTTCACTTCACACTTGGGATCCTTTAACATGGATTCAATTTTTTTTAAACTGAGCCTCCAGACAACATGGTGTCCACATTTTGTAAAGTTTCATCCCAATTAAAAAGTCAAAAAAACCTGTACAAAATAAGCTCTTCCGATGTGACGGCCTCTTCACGGAGTAACGCGCAGATGTTTTTAACCGTCGCTGCCAATGGCTTCACAGCATTAGTTTCACCCAACAGGTAAGCATGCAGGTGCAGCAGGCGGTTAAGAAGGCAAATGGTATGTTGGCCTTCATAGCGAGAGGGTTTGAGTACAGGAACAAGGATGTCTTGCTGCAGTTGTACAGCGCCTGGGTGAGACCACACCTTGAGTATTGTGTGCAGTTTTGGTCGCCTTATCTGAGGAAGGATGTTCTTGCCATGGAGGGAGTGCAGCGAAGATCCACAAGGCTGATACCTGGGATAGCAGGAATGACGTATGAAGAGAGATTGGGTCGATTGGGCTTATACTCGCTGGAGGTTTAGAAGAATGAGAGGGGATCTCATTGAAACTTATAAAATTCTGACCGGACAGGACAAACTAGATGTAGGAAGGATGTTCCCGATGGTCGGGGAGTCCAGAACCAGGGGTCACAGTCTAAGGATAAGGGGTAAGCCATTTGGGACAGAAATGAGGAATTTCTTCACCCAGAGTGGTGAACCTGTGGAATTCTCTGCCACAGAAGGCAGTAGAGGCCAAGTCATTAAATAGATTCAAGAAGGAGTTGGATATATTTCTTAAGGCTAAAGGGATCAAGGGATATGGGGAGAAAGCAGGGATAGGGTACTGAATTTGGATGATCAGCCATGATCGCATTGAATGGCCACCTCCTGCTCCTATCTTCTATGATTCTATGAACAGTATTTTTTCATTCAGAACCACCAAAAAAACACAAACTGTGCGTGCGCAACCAATTCATTTCATTGGCAGCAGTTGCCTCCTAAAAATTGTACCATTTAGTTTATGTACTTCTCTGCGTTCAATTTAATTTGGGGACCATTTCACCAGTCTGTCCATGTCCTCCTGAAGTCTGTTACTATCCTCATTGTTTACTATATTTCTGAGTTTCGTGTCATCTGCAAACTTTGAAATTGTGCCCTAAATACCCAAGTCCAGGTCATTAATTTATATCAAAAAGAGCAGTGGGAAACACCACTGTACACTTCCCTCCAGTCTGAAAAACAAGTGTTCACCACTACTCTCTGCTTTCTGTCCCTTAGCCAATTTTATATCCACACAGCCACTGCCCCTTTAATTCCATGGGCTTCAATTTTGCGAACAAGTTTATTATATGGCACTTTATCAAACGCTTTGTAAAAGTCCATAAACACAAATCAACCGCACTACTCTCATCAACCCTCTCTATACTTCATCAAAGAACTCAATGTGTTCATTCCGCTGTACTTTTCCAGTGCAGGATTCAGTGTAACTGAACACTTGCCGGGAATTAACCTAAATGTGCCTCAAGAGACATTTGTGCCAGATTTAGTTTCACTTTGAAACAGCTGTTCCAATACATGAGCTGCATCATCCACTGAGACATGCTAAAATTAAACCTGATGGGGTGGCTTTTCAAGAAAACCGGCAGAATCTCACACAACACCAATACATTTCACAGATCGCAGGGAGAGCTGCGATTCACTCTTAAAGTTACAATGACAAGCTTCATTCTAATAGTTTAGAACTTAATCAAAACATTTTTTTTAAAAGAGCCTTTAACTCCCTGTCAGATATTTTCTGGTTTCAGTATCACAAGATGGAGGAAGCCATTTCAACCAATTTGTGTTCATTCATCCAGAAAGACCCAAACAGTCCACCCAACACGGCATCTGTTAAGATTTTGGGGTTTTAACTCCGATATTTCTTGTGCTCAGCGTTAGCTGCTGTAAGTGAGCCTTCGTGCCTTTATAATTCATTATCTAGTAATGTAGCGTAACCAGGGGTCAAGCACAAACCCTTATTTATTTAGCTTACTGAATATATTTTGAGTCCTCTTGTGGTCACCTAAACTTAAGAAAGTAGTCGAATAAACACTCTTATCAGACCATGATTTAGGCTATAAACTACAGAACAAATTTATTAAAAATAACATAAACAAAAAATACGACAGTTTGTGGCTACGTTTACAGAACATTTAATTCATTCTCTTTTCTCAGATACAAAAGACACAATGCTTCAGAAACTCTACAGATATTAAACCTGGACCCTATGGGGTAGAAATTAGGTCGCGCCCCATTTGGGGCGCAAATATCGTCCGGACGCAAATATTAGCGCCTGGCGCTAATTATCGGCACTGACAGGAAACTTCACTTTTACCGCCCCGGGAGGTGAGTGGAGCGCTAAAGCAGGCGCTGCACACCTCTCTTAAGGCGCAAAGGCCGAGCAGTGAGGCGCTGACTCGGAGCGCTGGCGAAGCTCATGTAATGTCAGTCAGCAATGGAACACACACACAATGGCACGGGCCAGTTCTTAAAGGGGATGGTTAATCTTGCTTTCCATCCACATCCTGTTCATTGCTGCCTTGAATCTCGGCCTGGAGAGACTTGCACATCAAATGTGCTGGAAAGAACAATGGAGCGTACCAGGCAAAGAGCTCAGAGTGCAGCTCCCACAGTCTCTGCTAAATCGATACAAGGAATGGCAAATCAAAATGAACCTGCAAAGTGCTGCTCAGTACCCAAAACTCCTTCACACAACGTTGAATCTCTCCAGAAGTCTCTCCCTCTCTCTCTCAGAATGCGTAGTTCAAAAATGCCACCAACAATAAAAGACAGGAAGAGGCCCCCTTTAAATAGCGCCCCCCCCAGCCCCACAGCGATTGATAGCGTTCCAGTCTTCTGGTCGTTGGAAGCGCCAGGCGGTAAGGCAGGGGGCGCCACTCAATTTCCGCTACGGGGCGCCACAAGGGCGTTGCACCATGGAATGACGTCACAATCTGCGCGCGCAGGTGGTCGCAGCGGTAAGTTTTAGCGCCGCCGCACAATCTCAAGTTAAGTTCTCGAGCGGCGCAAACATCGCTGCGCCCGGGCGTTAGCGGCTTTGCGCCCCATTAGCGCCCTCTTAAGGCGCTAATGGGAGGCGCAACCAAGTGAATTTTTACCCCTATGTGTGTTGTATAACTTTCACAGTCTCCACCCCTTATCTCAATGGCTTCGGAACTGGTGAATTGAGAGCGTGCTTCCCGAGATATACAATCCATCCCTTTGAAGTTTAACCAGGAACAAACAAAGTCAAACTGTGTACCTCTCACAATTGCATCAGCCTGTCAAACATGCACAGAAGTTTGAACACGTGATGCTTGCTTGCCTGAGCCTGCAGATTCAGCTCCTTCCCAGGATCCAAGCTATTTCTAGCAGTTTGGATGGGCCATGAGACTTTCTCTCTTCTGTTCAGTTATTAGATTATATCACCCAAAGGGCTTTGCCATTAAAGTACTCTTTCATATTAACGGCATCTTGCTTCATTGCTGCAATCTAGATGCACCATCCGTGGAATCGTTTGTGGTATCTAGTGATTGGTATGTAACACTTTGTAACTCCCTCTGAGTGTACACCAATCTCTATATAATGGTGTGTAACTCCCTCTGAGTGTATACCAATCTCTATACAATGGTGTGTAACTCCCTCTGAGTGTACACCAATCTCCATATAATGGTGTGTAACTCCCTCTGAGTGTACACCAATCTCTATATAATGGTGTGTAACTCCCTCTGAGTGTACACCAATCTCTATACAATGGTGTGTAACTCCCTCTGAGTGTACACCAATCTCTTTTTAATGGTGTGTAACTCCCTCTGAGTGTACACCAATCTCTATACAATGGTGTGTAACTCCCTCTGAGTGTATACCAATCTCTATATAATGGTGTGTAACTGAGTGTATACCAATCTCTATATAATGGTGTGTAACTCCCTCTGAGTGTACACTAATCTCTATATAATGGTGTGTAACTCCCTCTGAGTGTTTTCCAATCTCTATATAATAGTGTGTAACTCCCTCTGAGTATACCAATCTCTATATAATGGTGTGTAACTCCCTCTGAGTGTATACCAATCTCTATATAATAGTGTGTAACTCCCTCTGAGTGTATACCAATCTCTATACAATGGTGTGTAACTCCCTCTGAGTATACCAATCTCTATATAATAGTGTGTAACTCCCTCTGAGTGTACACTAATCTCTATATAATGGTGTGTAACTCCCTCTGAGTGTATACCAATCTCTGTATAATAGTGTGTAACTCCCTCTGAGTGTATACCAATCTCTATATAATGGTGTGTAACTCTCTCTGAGTGTACACTAATCTCTATATAATGGTGTGTAACTCCCTCTGAGTGTATACCAATCTCTATATAATAGTGTGTAACTCCCTCTGAGTGTATACCAATCTCTATATAATAGTGTGTAACTCCCTCTGAGTGTACACCAATCTCTATACAATGGTGTGTAACTTTCTGAGTGTATACCAATCTCTATATAATGGTGTGTAACTCCCTCTTTGTATTTATTAATTTCTTTGAAGCACTTAAATGTAATTAAATATTTGTTATTTCTTACCCCTTGGATACTATCAGTATCTGCCCTACCCGAGAGATCGAACAGTTGACCTGACTCGCCTATTTCACTGCTGAGTGGCGGACACAGTTGGTTAAAAGGAAAGTCGGCCGTTAAGATATAGAAAGAGGTTCTGAATGTGTACACCAGCCCACAGGGCATGCTGGAATAAAACCCGAGATCACATCGAATTACGTCTGTTTCAACACACTGCAATCTGTACAACCAAACAAAACAGCTGGACTGAAATCCAGTTTACTGTTACAAAAGCTGCACATCATTAAACCTAGTAATGATACATATACTCTTCTTACCTCGCAACACAAGTAACCGTAAGATTTTCTGAATCCAGTCCAATGCTACATCTGTTCTCCTGAAAGTTGCAATCCAATGGCCTTCAAAGATGGTTTCCCTCTCACAGAGTCTATCATGGTGGCAGTGACTGGTGGCTGTTCAGACCCAGATGAAGGACTCTGGAAGAAGGGACATGGCAGGGAGGAAGCCATCTGTCACTGGCCTATCACTGGGCTGTTATCCACTACATCTCTCGTGTTTCTCCGCACAGGTGTGTTGTGCCAGCCCTTGAAGTTACATCGACCCATTACATCCCATCATCTGCCCGTGTTCTATCTTAGCCTCCTTATTACTTTCAACGCTTCCATACAGCAATATCCCCAACAACTTTCCTTGTCACTCCTGAATAATATCTGCGCTGTAGGGATCATTTATGAGTGTGCACCAGCAGTGAGTGTGGCATCACATCGCAGGTCAGATCATTCTGGGCATCACAAACATGACTTTATGATAAGCGCCTGCAGTGGGTGAGGTTCCCGGTTGGGAGTGGTGAGGATCCTGGCTGGGAGTGGGTGAGGTTCCCGGTTGGGAGTGGGTGAGATTCCTGGCTGGGAGTGGGTGAGGTTCCCGGTTGGGAGTGGGTGAGATTCCCGGTTGGGAGTGGGTGGGGATCCTGGCTGGGAGTGGGTGAGGGTCCCGGTTGGGAGTGGGTGAGATTCCTGGCTGGGAGTGGGTGAGGATCCTGGCTGGGAGTGGGTGAGGGTCAATGTTCCCACTAAGCTGTGTGGCCGTGCCGAGGTCTGGAGGTCCCGCACAGGCTGCTCACCGGCTTTTGTATGGGAGAAACTGCGCATGCGTGAAAATTTGAATGGGCCGCACAGCCACTTAAGGGATCGTGCACCAAAAAATATAAGAGCGAGCATTGATAAGGTTTCCAGTTGGGAATGGGTGAGGATCCTGGTTGGGAGTGGGTGAGATTCCCAGCCGGTGATTGCTTGAGGTTCCTGGTTGGGAGAGGGTGAGGTTCCTGGTTGGGAGTGGGTGAGGTTCCTGGTTGGGAGTGGGTGAGGTTCCTGGTTGGGTGTGGGTGAGGTTCCTGGTTGGGAGAGGGTGAGGTTGCTGGTTAGGAGTGGGTGAGGTTCCTGGTTGGGAGAGGGTGAGGTTCCTGGTTGGGTGTGGGTGAGGTTCCTGGTTGGGTGTGGGTGAGGTTCCTGGTTGGGAGTGGGTGAGATTCCTGGTTAGGAGAGGGTGAGGTTCCTGGTTGGGAGTGGGTGAGGTTCCTGGTTGGGTGTGGGTGAGGTTCCTGGCTGGGAGTGGGTGAGGTTGCTGGTTAGGAGAGGGTGAGGTTGCTGGTTAGGAGAGGGTGAGGTTGCTGGTTAGGAGAGGGTGAGGTTGCTGGTTAGGAGAGGGTGAGGTTGCTGGTTAGGAGTGGGTGAGGTTGCTGGCTGGGAGTGGGTGAGGTTCCTGGTTGGGAGTGGGTGAGGTTGCTGGTTAGGAGTGGGTGAGGTTCCTGGTTGGGAGAGGGTGAGGTTGCTGGTTAGGAGAGGGTGAGGTTGCTGGTTAGGAGAGGGTGAGGTTGCTGGTTAGGAGAGGGTGAGGTTCCTGGTTGGGAGTGGGTGAGGTTGCTGGTTAGGAGAGGGTGAGGTTGCTGGCTGGGAGTGGGTGAGGTTGCTGGTTGGGAGAGGGTGAGGTTCCTGGTTGGGAGTGGGTGAGGTTGCTGGTTAGGAGAGGGTGAGGTTGCTGGTTAGGAGAGGGTGAGGTTGCTGGTTAGGAGAGGGTGAGGTTGCTGGTTAGGAGAGGGTGAGGTTGCTGGCTGGGAGTGGGTGAGGTTCCTGGTTGGGAGTGGGTGAGGTTGCTGGTTAGGAGAGGGTGAGGTTGCTGGTTAGGAGAGGGTGAGGTTGCTGGCTGGGAGTGGGTGAGGTTCCTGGTTGGGAGTGGGTGAGATTCCTGGTTGGGAGTGGGTGAGGTTCCTGGCTGGGAGTGGGTGAGGTTCCTGGTTGGGAGTGGGTGAGGTTCCTGGTTAGGAGAGAGTGAGGTTCCTGGTTGGGAGTGGGTGAGGTTGCTGGTTAGGAGAGGGTGAGGTTGCTGGTTGGGAGAGGGTGAGATTCCTGGTTGGGAGTGGGTGAGGTTCCTGGTTGGGAGAGAGTGAGGTTCCTGGTTGGGAGAGAGTGAGGTTGCTGGTTGGGAGAGGGTGAGGTTGCTGGTTAGGAGAGGGTGAGGTTGCTGGTTAGGAGAGGGTGAGGTTGCTGGTTGGGAGTGGGTGAGGTTGCTGGTTAGGAGAGGGTGAGGTTCCTGGTTGGGAGTGGGTGAGGTTCCTGGTTAGGAGAGAGTGAGGTTCCTGGTTGGGAGTGGGTGAGGTTGCTGGTTAGGAGAGGGTGAGGTTCCTGGTTGGGAGAGGGTGAGGTTGCTGGTTAGGAGTGGGTGAGGTTCCTGGTTGGGAGTGGGTGAGGTAGCTGGTTAGGAGAGGGTGAGGTTGCTGGTTAGGAGTGGGTGAGGTTCCTGGTTGGGAGTGGGTGAGGTAGCTGGTTAGGAGAGGGTGAGGTTGCTGGCTGGGAGTGGGTAAAAAAGACTTGCACTTATATCGTACATTTCACAACTTCAGGACGTCCCAAAGTGCTTTACAGCCAATGAAGTACTTTTTGAAGTGTAGTCACTGTTGTAATGTAGGAAACGCGGCAACCAAATTGCGCACAGCAAGCTCCCACAAACAGCAATGTGATAATGACCAGATAATCTGTTTTTTCAGTGATTGTTGATTGAGGGATAAGTATTGGCCAGGGCACCGGGGATAACTCCCCTGCTCTTATTCAAAATAGTGACATGGGATCTTATACGTCCACCTGAGAGAACGACGGGGCATTGATTTAACATCTCAACCAAAAGACGGCACCTCCAACAGTGCAGCACTTCCTCAGCCTTTCTGGGATGGGATTTGAACCCACAATTTTCTGACTCAGAGGCTAGAGTGCTACCACTGATGTCACTGTTGTAATGTAGGAAACGAGTGGAGGAATGTTGGGTGAGTGACTGGTTGAGGTATGAAACCCACGGAACCCTTTGTTTTCACGTGTCTGAGCCTTCTAGTCTGGGGAGTTTCTGAGCTGTCAGCTGATTTTACATTTGTGGGTTCCTCTCTTTGGAGTAGATTTTCAGCTTGCTGTCCTGGCGTAAAACTGGCATTGCGGATTGGCCGCCTGTTCTAGAAACTGTCTGATTTTCATTTCATAGAATCATCCAGCGTATTGTGCCTGTGTCGGCTCGTTGAAAGAGCTCTCCAATTAGTCCCACTCCCCTGCTCGTTCCCCACAGGATGTTTCCTCCTCAAGTATTTAAAGAATGACGTGCGTTTCTACAGCGCCTTTCACGACCACCAGACATCTCAAAGCACTTTACAGCCAATGAAGTACTTTTTGAAGTGGAGTCACTGTTGTAATGTGGGAAACGTGGCAGCCAATTTGCACACAGCAAGCTCCCACAAACAGCAATGTGCTAATGACCAGATAATCTGTTTTTTAAGGGATGTTGATTGAGAGATAAATATTGGCCAGGACACTAGGGATAACTCCCCTGCTCTTCTTCGAAATAGTGCCATGGGATCTTTCACATCCACCTGAGAGAGCAGATGGGGCCTCGGTTTAATCCGAAAGATGGCAGCTCGGACGATGCAGCACTCCCTCAGCACTGCACTGGATTGTCAGCCTAGATTTTTGTGTGCTCCAGTCCCTGGAGTGGGACTACTGAACCCACAACCTTCTGACTCAGAGGTGAGTGTGCTACCCACTGAGCTACAGCTCACCCAACACTCCTTTATCCCATTCCCTTTTGAAAGTTACTGTTCAATCTGCTCCCACCGCCCTTTCAGGCAGCGCGTTCCAGGTCACAACAACTCGCTGTGTAAAAATAACTGTCTGAGGCTGTCGGGTTATTGGCTTGGTTGAGGGTTCACAGGGTTCACATTTGATTGCTGCTAAGTATGGGTTGTCGGGTTGCTATGGGCCCCTGCTTATTATGGGTTGTCGGGTTGCTATGGGCCCTGCTTATTATGGGTTGTCGGGTTGCTATGGGCCCCTGCTTATTATGGGTTGTCGCGTTGCTATGGGCCCCCATGCTTATTATGGGTTGTCGGGTTGCTATGGGCCCCTGCTTATTATGGGTTGTCGGGTTGCTATGGGCCCTATGCTTATTATGGGTTGTCGGGTTGCTATGGGCCGGGCTGCTGTGCTGACGCTGGCCGCGGGGGGGCGCCAGGGCCCGGGGTTTCGGAGAGAGCGGCGGGAGGAGAGGCCGGCAACAGCGGAGGGCCCGGCAGCAGGAGCGGAGAGAGCGGCGGGCCCGGGAACATCGGCGGGAGCGGAGAGAGGCGGCGGGTCCGGGTCCGGGGCCTCGCACTGCCGGTAAGGGATGCAGCGACTGGTGCGCCGGGGTTGGGTTTAGAGAGGCCGAGGGGGAGGCCTGGGCCTGGATCCGAGCCCGGGTGAAAGAGGCCCGGATCCCGGACTCTCCTACCCGGGGAGAACCGCCGCTTCATCCCAGCGCCGGGCCCGGGCAGCGGCCGCTACTCGGCCAGAGTTCCCCCTGGGCCGGCCT
>JASTWF010000463.1:157500-183929 GCA_030390025.1 Squalus acanthias
AGGTGGTGGTGGGCCTTCTTCCTGAACCACTGCGTGTAGCAATTTGGCTTGGCTGGGCCATGTCAGAGGACAGTTTGGAATCGATCACGCTGTGGGGCTGGAGTCACATATAGTCCAGGACAGCAGGTTTCCTTCCCTAAAGGACATTAGTGAACCAGTTGGATTTTCCCAACAATGGACAGCTTCATGGTCACTTTTACTGTTCCCAGCTTTTTATTCATAGACCCAAGCACAGTTGGGCGGACGGGCGGTGTTGTGGTGCAAACTCTGCAGCCTGTTGACCAAGTTTCTGTGTGAAAGTGCAGGCTTGTTTTCTCACCGCACCTGCTGAAAACCGATGCTTCCCCCTTGGCATTTTATGTAAGTTTTTCACAGCCGGGAGCTCGCTGCTTGTGCAGTGGGGTGGAGCTTGGCCTCGTGGCGGATGGCAGGATGCTGCATTTAAAGGAGTCAAATGGTCAAAATTGCAGTGTTTCTAAAAAAAAAAAACCACACCTGCCCCTTTTCCCCTCTTACCCCCACCCCCTCCTTCCTTCCCCAGGTAACAGTGGGCAGCAGCTAACTCATGCCAGCATATTTGAGCGTTTGCTGCTCCTGGCTTAGGAGTAAAGCGAGGGGCTGCCACATTGGTGGGAGGTCGGTGTGTATTTCAGCTTGGCTGTGCTTTGAGTTCTTGTTTGAACACGCGCGATACTGGGGAATTTGTTTATTTTACACCATTGTAGTGGATGTGGCTCCATGTTCTGCTTCAGTCTCTCGTGTAACTCCAGGGTGGAGCATTGATGGGCAGTGGGTGTAACTCCAGGGTGGAGCATTGATGGGCAGTGGGTGTAACTCCAGGGGGGAGCATTGATGGGCAGTGGGTGTAACTCCAGGGGGGAGCATTGATGGGCAGTGGGTGTAACTCCAGGGGGGAGCATTGATGGGCAGTGGGTGTAACTCCAGGGTGGAGCATTGATGGGCAGTGGGTGTAACTCCAGGGGGGAGCATTGATGGGCAGTGGGTGTAACTCCAGGGTGGAGCATTGATGGGCAGTGGGTGTAACTCCAGGGGGGAGCATTGATGGGCAGTGGGTGTAACTCCAGGGTGGAGCATTGATGGGCAGTGGCTGTAACTCCAGGGTGGAGCAGTGGGTGTAACTCCAGGGGGGAGCATTGATGGGCAGTGGGTGTAACTCCAGGGTGGAGCATTGATGGGCAGTGGCTGTAACTCCAGGGGGGAGCACTGATGGGCAGTGGCTGTAACTCCAGGGGGGAGCACTGATGGGCAGTGGCTGTAACTCCAGGGGGGAGCACTGATGGGCAGTGGCTGTAACTCCAGGGGGGAGCACTGATGGGCAGTGGCTGTAACTCCAGGGGGGAGCACTGATGGGCAGTGGCTGTAACTCCAGGGGGGAGCACTGATGGTTACTGTTGTCGTCTGTCAGAGCTGGTGGGAACAGTTGGACGGGTGACAAACCGTGATTTGAAACTATATTGAAGCGAGTGAGTTTTTCCCATTGTGTATTGGTTCCCAAGCCTCATTCAGAGCGCTGGCCGAATAGTGAATACAGGAAGGTTGGGGGGAAATGGAAGGTGTAAGCTATTGAACTAGATAATGTAAAGTGCGATCATTCGGTGTAATGTTCCAGCTGTGGGTGATCTGTCAATGTGCCAGAATTTCAGCCGGGTCCCGCGGGGCGGTGGCGGCGAGGGGAGGAGACGCATCACTGGATCTTCCTGGTGCCGTTGGGAATGTCGAGGGTGCCAGCGGTAAACCAAAGGATGTCTCAAATGCCGACTGATGGGATGGCATGGGACAAATCCAGGTGCCTTGCCTGGGGCTCCAGCTGGTGTCTGATTTCTTGCCAAACATACCATCAGTGCAAAGCACCATTGCAGAGTCTTACACTCTTGGCTATAAGATCAAAAGCCGCTGTCTCTGGGGCCTAAAAGCAGTGGGGTTGTCTAACGTGCGTCAAACTCCCCAGATTTCCCCGGCTATGGAGCAATTTCTCTCAAGTCGATGAATCCCAGCGGAGTGGTTCCAGCACGTTCCTGTGTTCCTCCTATGTTGTAATATTTTCAGTGGCACCGTTCCCAGCTGATCCCATAGCCGAGGTAGAGCAGAGAGACGGTGTCTGGTAAGAGCGTGCTGAAGGTGGATGGAAGCTTTTTGTTGAGCCTCACTTTATACGATTGTCATGGTTATTTTGAACGTGAAATATTAGATCTTGCACACGGGCCACATTATACGCTGGTGTATATACGGTCCCTCTGCGATCACATTATACGCTGGTATATACGGTCCCTCTGCGATCACATTATACGCTGGTATATACGGTCCCTCTGCGATCACATTATACGCTGGTATATACGGTCCCTCTGCGATCACATTATACGCTGGTATTTACAGTATTCGTCAGATTTGGCTAGATCACACCAAGCATTATCAGGTCCTGCTCTCCATCGCTAAAACTACCCACTGTTCAAAGATCATCCAGGAAGGTAAAGATAACACCTGGCTTCTCTTCTCCGCCACTAACCATCACCTTAAACCACCCGCCCCGCCCCCCCAGCCTCCTTCACCCTCGTCTCCAACAATAAATGCAAGGAGCTCATGGACTTTTTTTGTTCCTTCCTCTGAGGTTCCCCTCCCCTGCCCTAACCCTGAATTCTCTAGTTTCTCTTCTATCTCCCCTCATGCCCTCTCCGCGCTCATCTTGTCGATGAGACCCACCCCCTGCTCTCTCAACCCTATTCCCACTAAACTGCTGACCACACAATTTCCCCTCCTGGCTCCCATGTTAACTGATAATGGTTCTCTCTCCTCGGGTACTGCCGCCCTCTCCTTCAAATCTGCCATCATCACCCATCTCCTCAAAAAAAAAACCCTTGACCCCCTCTGTCCTTGCAAACTACCGCCCCATCTCCAACCCCCCCTTTCCTCTCAAGTCCTTGAACATGTTGTCGCCTCCCAAATCCAAGCTCCTCTTTCCCGGACCTCCATGTTTGACTCCCTCCAATCAGGTTTCCACCCCTGCCGCAGTACCGAAACGGCTCTTGCCAAAGTCACAAATGACATCCTAGTTGACTGTGACTATCCCTCCTCGTCCTTCTCGACCTGTCTAACCTTTCACATGGTTGGTCACAAAATTCTGCTGCAACCAGCTGGGTGGGACTGCACTCACCTGCTTTCATTCTTATCTCTCCACTCGTAGTCAGAGAAAATCGCCTGACGGCTTCTCTTCCCGCTCCCGCATCGTTCCCTCTGGTGTCCCCCAAGGATCTTTCCTTGGTCCCCTCCTATTTCTTATCTACATACTACATACTGAGGAAGGATGTTCTTGCCATGGAGGGAGTTCAGCAAAGATTCACAAGGCTGATACCTGGGATGGCAGGAATAACGTATGAAGAGAGATTGGGACGATTGGGCTTGTATTCGCTAGAGTTTAGAAGAATGAGAGGGGATCTCATTGAAACTTATAAAATTCTAACAGGACAGGACAAACTAGATGCAGGAAGGATGTTCCCGATGGTCGGGGAGTCCAGAACCAGGGGTCACAGTCTAAGGATAAGGGGTAAGCCATTTAGGGCGGAAATGAGGAATTTCTTCACCCAGAGAGTGGTGAACCTGTGGAATTCTCTACTACAGAAGGCAGTTGAGGCCAATTCATTAAATATATTCAAGAAGGAGTTCGATATATTTCTTAAGGCTAAAGGGATCAAGGGATATGGGGAGAAAGCAGGGACAGGGTACTGAATTTGGATGATCAGCCATGATCGTATTGAATGGCCGAGGGGCCGAATGGCCTACTCCTGCTCCTATCTTCTATGATTCTACCCCTCGGCGACATCATCTGAAAACACAGCATCAGTTTCCACATGTACGCTGACGACACCCAGCTCTACGTCACTGCCACCTTTATCGACTCCTCCACTGTCTCTCAGTATTGGATGAGCTGAAATTTCCTCCAACTTAATATTGGGAAGACCGAAGCCATTGTCTTTGGTCCCCACCTCAAACTCCGCCCGAGCCACCATCCCTCTCCCTGCAACTGTCTGAGCCTGAACCAGACTGTTCGCAACCTTGGTGTTAGATTTGACTCCGAGATGAACTTCCTACCACATCCGTGCCATCACTAAGACCGCCTATTTCCACCTCTAACATCGCCCCACTCCACCCCTGCCTCAGCTTATCTGCTGCTGAAACCCTCATCCATGCCTTTGTTACCTCTAGACTTGACTATTACAATGCACTCTTGGCCTGCCTGCCCAGTTCTACCCTACGCAAACTTGAGCTCATCCAAAACTCTGCTGCCCGTGTCCTAACTCGCACCAAGTCCCGTTCACCCATCTCCCCTGTGCTCGCTGACCTACATTGGCTCCCGGTTAAGCAATGCCTTGATTTAAAAATTCTCATCCTTGTTTTCAAATCCCTCCATGGCCTCGCCCCTCCCTATCTTTGTAATCTCCTCTAGCCCTACATTCTCTCTTTCCTGTCCCCGCCCCCGCCAACACCAAGATCTCTGCGCTCCTCCAACTCTGGCCTCTTGAACATCCCCAATTTCCGTCGCTCCAAATTGGAGGCCGTGCCTTCAGCTGCCTAGGCCCTAAACTCTGGAATTCCTTCCCTAAACCTCTCCGGCTCTCTACCTCTCTCTCCTCCTTTAAGACGCTCCTTAAAACTTACCTCCACCTGCCCTAATATCTCCTTATGTGGCTCGGTGTCAAATTTTGTCTGATAACCCTCCTGTGACTCGCCTTCAGATGTTTTACTACGTTAACGGCACTATACAAATGCAAGTGTTGGTATATATGTATCTTTGTGGATTCCAGTGTTTGGTTTCAGGATGTGAAAAATGGCTCCATAATCTTGAAAAGGTGATTAATAATAGCTCGAATGTAGTGACGGTTTGTTAAATGAAGCATCTGTAAGTTGTTTGAGAATTGTACATTGTTACACAGTCCTGCATACATGTACCAGAGCACTGGTGGGAGGTGCCCAGTAATCATGTGGTGAGTTACACATCTGAACTGTGCCATCACGGGCAAGCACTGAGCCGAGGCTCGGCCTTCTCCAACACCTCCTCCTGCCAGGGTCTGCTTCCTGTTGGTTATAAGTGGCAGGGCCTGTCTGCCCTTTCTTCGTGGGACAGTGTGAGGTGCAGGTGACTGCATGGACGGGGAGTGCGGTGACATACAATAGAAACATTATTTGCATTTATATAGTGCCGCAGGACGTCCCACAGCGTTTTACAGCCAATGAAATACTTGTGAAGTGTGGTCACTGTTGTAATGTAGGAATGCAGTGACAGTAAGTTCACATCGTTACACATTTATTGACTGATTTATTCCTGCTCTTGAGAGTAAACCCCCTCGGATTTTCCCTTCGGATGCTCCTAGTTTTGGCAGGATCTCCAGCTGAGGGGCTGGGCAGGTAGGTGGGCTGCTGGCGGTGTCCTCGGGCCTCCCGTGTTGCACGGCTAGGAGTTAGACGAGAGCCGCCTGGAGCTGACTGCAGCTTGATGTTAGCACCCGCCCTTTGGTGAAGTATCTGACCTGCACTCTGTCTCCACACAGGATGTGGCTGAGATTGCGAGCTGGCTGGAGGTTGAACGGGGTCTCTCCACTCTGGTGTAACCGCACCATCTGCCCTCCATACGTGTCCGTTAATGTGGTCCTTCCCAGTATTAATACATAAAATCAGAGTTCATTTTTTTTATTGCCCCCCTCCAGGGGTTAAGGGGTATTACTACCTGCTCATTTAAAGCTGCGTTCTCAGTGGGGTTCGGTGAAAATTGAAAAGTTGCAAGTCGAGAAAACTGCAAATTGGTCGATTTAAAAGGAGACAAAAAACTTCTGATTTTGGGAGTTGCTGGTTAAACGTTGGTATTCTGCTCTGACTCTTGTACAGGGCGAGGCTGCGGGAGGTGGGGAGGAAGGGGGCGAGTGCAGTAAACTGTCCAAATGCTTTTGTATCTGCAGCAGTGAAGCAGAGCCAGTGACTGCGACAGGGGTGAGCTGTTGGTTTGGCTCCATTTCAGTTGATGTGGAAATCTGAAGTCCTCTTAGTAAATCCCGTGTTGAGTGTTTCCAATCTTGGGCACCTTTTTATTATGACTTTTAAAACTCTCCAGGAGAGAGATGGCGCCATCATTTCCCAAGCACAGAGGTTCGAAATTGTGATCTCCTTTCATTAGCAGTCTGTGTGAGAAAATCGGACCACTTCCTATTTCAGTATGTCCCGGGAGCTTCCCAGAATAAGCCACAATCATAAAAGCTGCTAATGATATCTGGGAAAGTACAGAACCGAGCTTATTTTTAGTGACCCAAGAGGAATGTAATCTCTTCTTAGATTCCTGAACCACAGCACTGGAACATTTGACAATTCCTCTGCTTTGGGTTGTTTCCACTTACAATGTGAGACCGGGGCCCCCTCATCAGGTAAGTCTGAAGGGTTGATTGTCCTGTATAGATGTTTGTCAAAGCAATTTTAAAAAAAATCACGCAGGCAGCATGGTTAAAACCTGCCACAGCCGTGTGCGCGGCGCTCGGAGGTTGTGTTCGGTAGCAGACAGGATTGCATGAACTCCTGAGAGGATGCTACCGCACCCCCCGCACAAAGAGCTGCATTAGTAGGAGTCGCTCCTGTGAGACGTTAATAAGTTAACCGTTTCATAGATTTCTTTGAGTAAAGCTGTGTTAAACAGGGATCTGTGCTGAAACTGGGGCCCCCCCCCCCATGTTAAACAGGGACCTGTGCTGAAACTGGGCCCCCCCCCCATGTTAAACAGGGACCTGTGCTGAAACTGGGCCCCCCCCCCATGTTAAACAGGGGTCGGTGCTGAAACTGGGCCCCCCCCCCCCCCCCCCCCCCATGTTAAACAGTTGCTGTGCGGCCTGCCTCCAGCCGTGTTGGTGCAGCATCCGAGACTGTTACTGGGCCTTGTGCAGTTTCTCGTGTTCAGTGGGGTTGGGAGTGAACTCCGCTCTCAGGCCTTGCCCAAGAGGAGCAGGATGCACAACTGCAGCTTGTGCTGGACAGCTCTGTCCCCACTGACCTAGTCCCGTGAGCTGTTTCCTGGATACCCGGATGTAGCAGGTACACAAAGTACTGGAATCCGGATTCCGCTCGACCCATTTATAATTCACTGGGGACTGGACCCCGCCCTGTCTACTGCAAGCTCGTACTGTAGGTTACTAAACTTTAGCCAGTACGGCTTCTGCTTGCTATAAAATCATTGACAGGAAATAATTTTCGATGACCAAACCTGTAACTGTTTCATCCAACAAAAACCGCTGTGCCCAATTTATATTAACTGTGACGAAAACTTTGAGAAAGGAGCTGTCAGCGTGGGTAGCACTCTAGCTTCTGATTCAGAAGGTCCAGTCCAGAGACTTGAGCACATAATCTAGGCTGACACTCCAGTGTAGTACTGAGAGCGACGCACTGTGGGAGGTGCCGTCTTTCGGATAAGACGTTAAACCGAGGCTCCATCTGCTTTCTCAGGTGGATATCAAAGATTCCACTGTGCTATTTGGAAGAAGAGCAGGGGAGTTCAACATACTCAAAATAGAGATATTTGGTCATTATATCATTGCTGTTTGTGGGATCTTGCTGTACACAAATTGGCTGCAGTGTTTCCTACATTACAACAGTGACTACACTTCAGAAGTACTTCATTGGCTGTAAAGTGCTTTGGGGTGGCCTGTGGTTGTGCTCAGCGTAATAAGTTCTTTCTAAACTGGATGCAAATGATTTCACAATGAATCTAAATTACATATCAGTAAAAATCTCAAGCTTGGTGGTCCTTGGTGTTCGCCCCACGATGTCAGCTGTAGGAAAGCCGGCAGGGGGTTTAAGTGTGATATGTGGGAGTCTTCAGGGTATTCTCCAGCTTCCCGAGCTGTACAGATTGCACGGAGCTACATGGAAGGACTATTCATTGTTCTCTATGCTCTTGCACCTCATTCGCTTTGTGACGTTTACAGATGTTGTAAAACTTGTGTCCAGAAAAGGATTTATTTTTGCTTGGCATTTTAAAAATAAAGCTCTCCTCCTCTCCTGAAGGCCCTGACTCTTGCTGGGCTCTGGTTCCGCAGGTGCCTCTTGCTGAAATGGCCGCTGTTCACAGGAGCCTAGATGGCATGTCTCCCTAGTCTCTTTGACTGCGGAGGGCACCGGAGAGAGGGGGCCAGGAGTAGATGGTTGGTGTGTTGTTCACATTTTGATTAACTCAAGAAATTGCAGGAACCGTCTTTTCGATCAGCAGGCTGTGTGTGCAATCTGCTCGCCCTGGTTTGTATGAAGTGAGTGGCAGGATTGTACAATAGTTAGATGTGACTGACCCACCGACCTTGTACTGAGTTACACATGTACTCTCCCCTTCACACTGACGCCAGCCTCCTTGAGGCTGTTGAAAGGTTTCTGCCTGTGAGTCCAGTGCCACGGATGCTGGCTGGTGTGGGAGTGTCTGTGCATGAGCACATTAAATGGTAAATTCATCCCAGAGACAGTCTCCTCTTCACCTGCTGCTGTAAGTCCAGTCGGTACGAAACTCTGAAGGCTCCCATGGTCGAGGAGTGGTATAGACAGAACATGTTCAGTCCTGCATGGCCTTATCGTAATTAAAAAAAAAAGTACCTCTAGACTTGACTATTCCAATGCTCTCCTGGCCGGCCTCCCATCTTCCACCCGACATAAACTTGTGCTCATCCAAAACTCTGCTGCCCGTATCCTAACTCGCACCGAGTACCGTTCACCCATCACCCCTGTGCCCGCAGACCTACATTCGCTCTCGGTCTCCAAAAGCCACGATTTTAAAAGTTTCATCCTTGTGTTGAAATCCCTCCATGGCCTTGCCCCTCCCTATCTATCTCTGTTACCTCCTCCAGCCCCACGACTCTCCAAGATCTCTGCGCTCCTCCAATTCTGGCCTCTTGCGCATCCTCGACCTCCTTCACCCCACCATTGGCGGCCGTGCCTTCAGCTGCTGAGGCCCCGAGCTCTGGAATTCCCTCCCTAAATCTCTCCGCCTCTCTCTCCTCCTTTAAGATGCTCCTTAAAACCTCCCTCTTTGACCCAGCTTTAGGTCACCTGTCCTAATATCTCTTTCTTTGGCTCGGTGTCAATATTTCTCTGTGCTCCTGTGAGGTGGTTTGGGTCACGTTAAAGGTGCTATATAAATGCAAGTTGTTAGTTAAAGCAGCTTTTGAGTATTGGGGCCATTCTGGGTTCAACATTTGGGTTGCAGTAATGGGCCTCTGTGCTCTTGTACACGTGATGCCCCTGCAGTCCACTGGCACTGTCTGGGCTGATGCAGGAAGACATGGGCAAGGTACCAGAGGGTGCCCAGTGCAGCAGTTGAGTCAAGCTGTAACCCTGCCAGACTCCACTCCTTCAGAACCAGAACTCTTCAGGCTACACTGTAGTGTGAGCTACAGGACTTAAAGCAGAGTTTCTGACAGCAAGTACATTGTTTTAAGATCGCTGTTACTTCAGAGTGTCCGCTGTGGCTCAGTGGGCAGCACTCCCGCCTCTGATTCATAAGGTCGTAGGTTCAAGTCCCACTCCGGAGACTTGAGCCCAAAAATCTAGGCTGTCAGTGCAGTGCTGAGGGAGTGCTGCACTGTCTGAGGTGTCGTCCTTCGGATGAGATGTTAAACCGAGGCCCTGTCTGCTCTCTCAGGTGGACGTAAAAATCCCATGGCACTATTTTGAAGAAGAGCAGGGGAGTTATCCCCAGTGTCCTGGCCAATATTTATCCCTCAATCAACATCCCTAAAAAAACAGATTATCTGGTCATTATCACATTGCTGTTTGTGGGAGCTTGCTGTGCGCAAATTGCTGCCGTGTTTCCCACATTACAACAGTGACTCCACTTCAAAAAGTACTTCATTGGCTGTAAAGTGCTTTGGGACGTCCGGTGGTCGTGAAAGGCGCTGTAGAAATGCACGTCTGTCTTTCTTTACAAGAGGCACAGCACAGAGTCATGGGAAACCCTGCCTTGCACTAGACTTGCTGTCCAATGACCCTGTGGTGTTGAAGTGAAAGGTGGGTTTAAATGTGTAACGGTTCCACTGCTTCACACATCAAGTAGGGTTTAGTTTCCCTGCTTTACTCTCTCTGCCCCTCCTCCTGTTGACTGCAGATCCATCCATTATATTATAAGGAAGCCTCTTGCACAATCGTATGGACTTTGTGCTTTCAACGGTTGTGTAATGCAATCCTGCTATTCAGCCTGTTTGAGCCATCCGACTTGGCGAGCGCCACCCTACACGAGCTGCAACTTGCTCTTCTGCTACCCCTCCCATCTGTCTAGCTCTCCCCCATCCTCGCTGACTTCCATTGGCTCCCTGTGCTCCAGCGCATCCTTGTCCCTGATTACAAATCGCCCCACGGCCTCGCTCCACCCAATGCCCCGCACCCTTTCCAACCCAGCGGGCTGGCTCGCTCCTCCAACTGGCTCATTGGCGCATAATGGTTTGTACCGGCTGGGCGACATTGTCTGCAGGAGTCTCCATTAATATAAGATAGCCACCAAGAAATCAAATGGGGAATTCAGAAGAAACTTCTTTACTCCGAGTGGTGAGAATGTGGAACTTGTTATCACAAGGAGTATTTGAGGTGAATAGTATAGATTCAGTGAAGGGGAAGCTTGATGAGCATGAGGGAGAGGGGAATAGAAGGATATGTTGATAGTCAGATGAGGAAGGATGGGAGGAGGCTGGAGTGGTTGGACGGAATGGCCTGTTTCTGTGCTGTGTGTCTTCACAGCTGTCTCACTGACCGTCCTGCCAGCTTTGGGCCCAGTGCAGTGCAGAAACCAATCCTCTCCACCCTACAGTGACGGTGCCTGTACACCGATTAGCTTTCCCAGTGCGGGAAGAGGGAGGAGGACTTGAGTTTTGGGTGTAGTTTCCTTGCTTGTTCTAGTACATAATGGCCTGAATGTAGCCATGCTACATACATGGGTAAAATCTGTTTAATTCATCAGCTGCTTTACCCTGTAGTGCTTGTTCACAATACAAGGACAATTAACGTGAGTGAGGAGCACTTTTAAATACTGCTCCTCACTCACGCCCATTGTCCTTGGTAGTTTTTATATCTCTATATATCTTGTCTGCTGAAACCCTCATCCATGCCTTTGTTACCTCTGGACTTGACAATTCCAACGCTCTCCTGGCCGGCCTCACATCTTCCACCCGACATAATCTTGAACTCATCCAAAATTCTATTGCCCGTATCCTAACTTGCAGCAAGTCCTGTTCACCCATCGCCCCTACATTGGCTCCTGGTCAGACAACGCCTCTATTTTTAATATCCTCATCCTTGTTTTCAGATACCCCCATGGCCTCGCCCCTCCCTATCTCTGTAACTTCCTACAACTCTCTAAGATCTTTGCGCTCCTCCAATTCTGGCCTCTGGCACAGCCCCGATTTCCATCGGAGGCCGTGCCTTCAGCTGCCAAGGCCCGAAACTCTGGAATTCCCTCCCTAACCCTCTTCACCTCTCTACCTCTCCTCTTTTAAAACGCTCCTTAAAACCTTGACCAAACTTTTCTCTCATGGCACTATTACGGAGAAGAGCAGGGGGAGTACTCCCTGGTGTCCTGGCCAATATTTATCCCTCAATCAACATCACTAAAAAAAAAACAGATTACCTGGTCATTACCTCATTGCTGTTTGTGGGACCTGGCTGCCGCGTTTCCTACATTACAACAGTGACTACACTTCAGAAGTACTTCATTGGCTGTAAAGTGCTTTGGGATGTCGTGTGGTCTTGAAAGGTGCTGTAGAAATGCAAGTCTTCCTTTCTTTCTTATGTGGCTCGGTGTCATATTTTGTTTGATAACGCTCCTGTGAAGCACCTTGGGATGGTTTACTACGTTAAAGGCGCTATATAAATGCAAGGTGTTATATATCTATATATAACCATTCGGCCCATCATGCCTGTGCTGGCTCTTTGAAAGAGCTATCCAATTAGCCCAACTCCAGGCAGTGCATTCCAGATATAGATATATATACAATTATATGTTGTTATAAATAAATACTGCAGACACTGGAAATCTGAAACAAGAACATTAAATGCTGTAAGCATTCAAGCAGCAGCTGGGGTAAAAGGATGCAAGTTAACCTTTCAGGTACATGTTCTGACGAAGAGTCATATACCTGAAGCGTTGACATTTCCACTGATGCTGCCTGAGAGTTTGCAGCAGTTTTCTGTTTTGTGCTCCTTTTATAGCCCTCTGTTCATTGAGGTTTTTCTCCAGCCCAGAGGACAGGTGGACCCGTTCCTGGTGCAGCTCCTGCTCCTGCACTGGCTGCTGAGGAGGGCAACATAGCTTGTTTTAAATGAAACATTTGTGCTGTTTGTCGAGGTGTGATTGTGTACTTGCCACGCTGGGAATGACGACCTTGAGCTGCTCGGTTCCGCCAGGCTCCCCCAGATTACTGGCACTCTGAGGATTTTCGCCACGTCGACGATGGATTGTTTGAATTTTTTTCTTGCTGGGCACAGTACACACGGGGTTTAAGTCGTTCACTGCTAGCTGATTCAACGAGCTGCCTAGATGATCTATTCCGGTCTCCCCTCGGGGCATATGCAGTTCAGGAAGGCCTCGGTAAGCATGCTGCCATTTTACTTTGATGGAGACCCATCTAACAAGTCATTCCAAGTGCTTTGCAAAGATCAACGAGTAAAACTATTTCCGTCGATTCAGACGTCCCCTGTCATGTCATTGAGGATCTGCCAATTTAATATCGTCATGAGTGATACAATTTTGAGTATCTTTTGTTCTATTCTGTCATCAGATGATTTTGAATGGGATATTTGAGGCTGACCTGCCAGCCAGCAGTCCGTCTGAGGCTGTGGGCATATGTAGTGATTCAGAGCCCATGTGGTAGTGTTTCACTATTTAAAAAGTGAGCGACCATGTTTTAAAGATCAACTTTACCTTGAGGGTTAGCGCAGGTGAAACATCTTTCTTGCTTTGGTCGTTTTTGGGAGGATAGTAAAGTTTGTAACTACGGTAAATGTCCGATTAGTAATAAGTACTGTTCATTTACCTTGTAATACTTTTGAGTATAGAAGATTAAGGGGTGATCTAATTGAGGTGTTTAAGATGATTAAAGGATTTGATAAGGTTGATGGAGAGAATATTTCCTAAAACTAGAGCCAGGCCATTCAGGGGTGACATCAGGAAGCACTTCTTCACACAAAGGGTAGTGGAAATCTGGAACTCTCTCTTTTCCCCCCCCCAGAAAGCTGTTGAGGATGGGGGTCAATTGAAACTTTCAAAACTGAGATTGGTAGATTTTTGTTAGGCAAGGGTACTAAGGGTTGTGGAACCCAGGCAGGTTAATGGAGTTAAGATACAGATCAGCCATGATCTAATTGAATGGTGGAACAGGCTCGAGGGGTTGAATGGCAGAGGACACAGATTTAAGGTAATTGGCAAAAGAACCAGAGGGGAGATGAGGAAAACAAATGTACGCAGCGAGTTGTTGTGATCTGGAATGCGCTGCCTGAAAGGGTGGTGGAAGCAGATTCAATAGTAACTTTCAAAGGGAATTAGAAAAATACTTGAAAATGAAAAATGTTCAGGGCTATGGGGAGAGAACAGGGGAATGGGACTAATTGGATAATTCTTTCAGAGAGCCGGCACAGGCACGATTGGCCGAATGGCCTCCTTCTGTACTGTGTGATTGTATAAGAAGAGGGAGATGTGTGAGGAATGGCCAGGGAGGCAGTGCTATTTTATCAATGAGGGCGTATCTCCCAGGGAGACTCGAGACCCGTCTCACTGCCCACTCTGTATACCCATGGAACAAAGGGTAAAGTGCATTGTGGCACTTCCTGTTGGGACCAATTTTATTCCGATCACAGGCTGACAAAGCCACCTTAAACATTGCTATCCCGAACTGAATTAAACAGATGGTACCTCACATTGGGGAATAGTTTGTGGCCAGAATGATGCCACAGACGCAGCTTTGTGGTAACTGCACATGGGGATGGGACTGCCAACCCGGCCGTTCAGACTGCCTATTAACCGTTAATTGTATACAGATGTCGTGGGTGTGTCTAGACCTGGCACTGTGTGTGTAAAGCGTGTGTTTGTAAACTGCACAAAGATTAGCTCCTGCTGACTGCGTCCCACACAGTGGTGGTGAAGGGAGTCTTTGTACTTCCTTGTGCGGGCAATCTTTTCCACCCTGACTAGTGGGTGGGTGTGATTCCCTGCTGTTGAAGGGGAGGGAAAGCTTGATTAAATGCACTGGTCTGAGGCCACCCGGTCGCCTAGTGGGAAAAGGCACTGTCCACTTTTTGAATGAGGCTTTAAACCGAGGTCCCATCTGCTCTCAGGTGGATGTGTAAGATCCCATGGCACAATTCGAAGAAGAGCAGGGCAGTTCTGGCCAATATTTACCCCTCAACTAACACCAATTTAAAAACCAGATTATCCGGTCATTAGCACATTGCTGTATGGAATTATGGCCAGTGGCAACATCCAGACCAACAACGTGGCTGAGATGGGCTAACTCGGCAGAGGCCAGGGATGAACCCAGGACCTTCTGGTTTGTATGGTTTAGTACGAAAGAAAGACTTGCATTTATCTAGCGATTCAGGACGTCCTAAAGCACTTTACAGCCAATGAAGTACTTTTTGAAGCAGTCATCAATGTGTCTTCCCCCCCCATCCAACCCTCCCCAAATTCTTTTTGGATGCGACTGCTGCCAACGACATAAAGTAATTGCGCGTGCGCAGTTCCAATGGTTTCTTGGTTGTTCTTGCCGGACTTCGTAGGCAGCAGTCACTCTGAGATATTGGCCCAAAAATTCATCCCGGTGCGCGAGAGTACGCCGCGTATTCCCTCTGCAATTGCCGGTTTTCTGCATGCCCTGCGCATGCGCTGAAAACCGGCAATTGCTCTTTTGAAAAGGGGGCGGTTCCTCGGTGCATCGCGTGCGTGCTACAGGCTGCGCGCACGCTGTGCACTTCATGCTTTGGACGCGCAGGTAAGTACTGAAGATTTTAGAAATGGAAAAAGGAGGAGTAAGACCCACTTTTAACAAGGTAAGTAGTGAATTAAGTATTTTTTTGAATTTTTTTTTAACAGGTATATCCTTTTTAGAGACTTTAAAGACAGGTAAGTTTATTTTTATAACTTTTTAAAAGATTTTAAATTTTTTCAAAAATTTAATTTTTTATTTAAAATGGTTAATTTATTTAACTATACTTATTTTATTAATGTGATGGTTTTTTTTAAATTTAATTGAGGTTTAGCTGTTATTTTGGGGGGGTGTAAGATTCATAGATTTCACAGCACGTATGTGAAACTTATGAATGGAAGATGGTGTGCTGCCATTGGCTCTAACGGAGTCACGTGATCCCACAGCTCGCATGAATTCACTACGCCGGTGGGATACGCAAGCCCAGCACAGCTGATGTCTGGAACATCAAGTTCGTGCGAGCTGGATCTGAAAAAGCACAAGCGAGGTGAGAGATCGCGGGGAAGGCTTACCCCCGCGGGAACAGAGCGAGATCAATTTCTGGGCCAATAATGTGGTTTGTTCGTGAAATAAATCAGCGTTGTAATTATTAGCAGTAAAGGTACTCGCGGTTTCCAGTAATTACTAATGCATTTCTGGTCGCCGATGTGGTGATTTGATGGCGGGGTCTGGCTCGGCTCCAGGTTCCTCACGTGTAGCTGGTGAGCTTGAGAAGTGAAAGCTCCTGGAGTTTGTCAACAAGCTTTAAATGTAGTAATAATAGACCTGGCTGATGATGGTTTAATGTTAAAAATGACCAACAATAGAGAGGGGGTGGAGAAAAGAGATCGCTGCTGCCGAACTAAGCTGAAATGAAAATTGAAATTAAAATTTGAATTGGTGTTTCTTGTGTTGAATTGGTGTTTCTATTGGATTAATGAAAGTTGACATTTATGTGCAGAATGCTTCTGCGCAGCGACTGGTAGCTTCCGGTTCATTGGCAGCAGTCACTTTTTTTGGGTGCGAGGTCCCTTTAACGCCCATTTAAAGTTTCATGCATGCGCGAAATTTCACGTTGGGAAAAGCCGGTCCTGGGCTGCGTGTGACCGGCAAACAGCTGCACAGCTTAGAGCGAACGTTGGTAGTCACTGTTGCAATGTAGGAAACGCGGCAGCCAATTTGCACACTGCAAGCTCCCACAAAACAGCATAATGACCAGATAATCTGTTTGTGATTTGGTTGAGGGATAAATATTTTCCAGGACACCAGGGTGAACTCCCCTGCTCCTCATCGAAATAGTGCCGTGGGATCTTTTATGTCCACCTGAGAGAGCAGACGTCTCATCTGAAAGACGGCACCTCTGACAGTGCAGCACTCCCTCAGTAATGACTGCAGTGTTGGCCTCGATTTTGTTCTGGAGTGGGGAACATAGAAACAGGAGTATGCCATTCAGCCCCTCTAGCCTGCTCCATCATTCAGTGAGATCATGGCTGATCTGCGACCTAACTCCATATCCCCGCCTTTGCCCCATATCCCTTAATACCTTTGGTTAACAAAAAGCTATTAATATCAGATTTAAAGTTAACAATTGATCTAGCATCAATTGCCGTTTGCAGAAGAGAATTCCAAACTGTGTAGAAGTGTTTCCCAATTTCACTTCTGAAAGGTCTGGCTCTAATTTTTAGACTATGCCCCCAGTCCAAGAATCCCCAACCAGTGGAAATAGTTTCTCTCTATCTACTCTATCTGTTCTCCTTAATATCTTGAGAACTTCAATCAGGTCACCCCTTAACCTTCTAAATTCTAGGGAATACAATCCTAATTTGTATAATCTCTCCTCGTAACTTAACCCTTGGAGTCCGGGTATCATTCTGGTAAACGTACGCTGCACTCCCTCCAAGGCCAATATATCCTTCCTAAGGTGTGGTGCCCAGAGCTGCTCACAGTACTCCAGGTGTGGTCTAACCAGGGTTTTTGTATAGCTGCAGCATAACTTCTACCCTCTTGTACTCTAGTCCTCTCGATATAAAGGCCAGCATTTCATTAGCCTTTTTGATTATTTTCTGTATCTGTTCATGACATTTTAATGATCCATGTACCTGGACCCCCAAGTCTCTTTGGATCCCCACTGTTTTTAGCTTTACACCATTTAGAAAGTACCCTATTCTACCCTTTGTAGGTCCAAAGTGGATGACCTCATATTTGCCTACATTGAAATCCATTTGCCACGGTTTTGCCCATTCACTTAATCTGTCGATATCCCTTTGTAATTTTACTTGAACCCACGAGCTCCTGACTCTGAGGCGAGAGTGCTACTACTGAGCCACGGCTGACCGTGATGGGTTCCAGACACATTTGATAAAATTGCCCAGTTTATAAACACAAGCAGGAGCGGAAAGAAAAGCCGGTAATTTTGGAAAGATATCCAGCAGCTCCATCAGCATCTGTACAGGGAAGAGAGGGGTGAACGTTTGGGATGAGACCCAGCCAGCAGCATTAACCGGAGTCTTGGGAGCTGGCGGTCTGCTGTATATTCGCAGCACCGTCTGTTTTCACTGGCCGAATGGAGCATCACACTCCAGTTTGTGCCGTTAACGGTCCCAGCCCGTGGGTTGAGCCCAGGTGCATTCAGGGAGACATTAGAAGGTGGGGTTGGGTGCTGTTCATCACTGAAAGTGCTACGCAAATGCACATAGCGTACTAAAAATAGATGTGTGTTTGTCGAGCAGTATGTTAAACGAGGTGCATCAAGGAAAAGAATGTGGGTGTGACTCCTGATCAAACACTGAAGGGCTGCCACATGTATGGCAGTGATTGCCAAGACAAACAGACTGGAAAGGCACATCAACAGTGTACAGGCTATGCTTTGTGAAGCATTTCCAGATCACACATTGGGGTATTTATCCTGCAGCCAAACCAGATCGGGGTGAAACGAAATGGAGTCTGTGCCAAGGATCCAGACAAGGGTGACTGGGATCGATTTAAACAGAAGAATCTGTTCTCTTCCCCCTATGGCTGCGGACTCGCGCAGGGGTCCAGTTCCCTGTACACCTTGGCCCCATGGCCCCTCATTGTGTACATGTGGACAGTGAGCATCAGCTGAAGGATGTCACGTGTGAACCTGACCTCGTGCTCATCCGCTGTGCACTTCCAGCAGGAGTTTCTGGATAGCGATCGGGAGCAGAACCCTGGCCAATTTTTTATTCGGCTCTTTCCCCCCCCCCCCCATTACCTCGCTGAAGGGCACCGAGGTCACATGCAGCATCTTGTAGTCGCTGCTGAGATCTGCTAACTCGGTACGGTCTAGGGATCGTATTTCCACCTTCTTGGTCTGTATGGCATAATCAGCTGAGCCATTGGAACGAGCTTGTATTTATCAGGAGTGGTGGTGTGTGAGATGGCTTCAGGGAGAGACTGTGAGGATACTTCCAGCAGTTAATAATTAACCCGTTGCACATGCTGTTTTTGGTGGGGGAAAGAATGTAGTGGATGACTTGATCCAAACAAAGGGTGTGGAGAAACACTTTGTGTGGAGTCAGGGATGTGATTCAGAACACGGAAGGTAAATGGGTCCCTTATCCATTCTGAGATTATTAAATGGGTCCCTTATCCATTCTGAGATTATTAAATGGGTCCCTTATCCATTCTGAGATTATTAAATGGGACCCTTATCCATTCTGAGATTATTAAATGGGTCCCTTATCCATTCTGGGGTTATCTATTCTGTAGGTGTCTGCTGTGGATCAGTTAGTAGCACACCTGAGTCAGAAGGTTGCGTGTTCAAGCCCCACTCCAGAGACTTGAGCACAAAACCTAGAGAGTGCTGCAATGTCGGAGGTGCCATCTTTCGGATGAGATGTTGTTTCCGGAAGAGCAGGTCTCTCGCATCCCCACTCGCTGAAGCCAGCTTCCAGGTTGAAAAAGAAAACGTGTGTGTGTTTGGCACTGACCCCGGTGAAAGCAGCAGGCTCACCTTGGGGTGGTCACCGTCTTTGTACCTCAGGAGCCAGTCACAACTGACCCTAATGTACAGCAGATTAAAGGGCTATCTGTGAGTCTCAGTGGAGGAGTGTGCTGCTGCTGATGCTGCTTCAGACAGCATTCCTCTCCTGCGGTGCTTGATTCTGCCTCAAATGTGATAAACTATGCAGGAAATCGAGTTTAGCATGTGTGAATTATCTCTTGCGACAGGAGTAAAATACTTCTCCAAATTGAGCCTGAGAGTGCTGAGATCAGCTGTGGGCTGCTGTAATCTCAATGCGCAGTTCTTGCAAACCGTCAAATTTTAGTGACTTCCTGTTTTGAAACTTTTAAGAAAGGAACTTGTATTTCAATAGCGCCTTAATTATTGAAGTGCAGTCACTGTTTAGACAAATACAGCAGCCAATGTTTGCACAGCAGAGTCCCACAAACTGCAATGATTGACAAGATAATAACGGAGACTCACCGGCAGCGGCCCTGGGTGGAGCCTGAGCGAGGACACCGAGGATTTCAGCAGTGGGAGAGCGAGTGAGGCCCAGACTCACCAGCAGCGGCCCTGGGTGGAGCCCTGAGTGCGGTTTAAACAGAGTGCTGAGAGTTGGGAATTGGTTCTTTCTTTACACCAAGGAAAGAGTCCGAGAGCGGGAGCAGTCAAACTCCGAAACCGCGAAAGTGACGTCACAACCAGGGAAGGAGCTGATTGGTAAGTAGGACCTGGTGAGTATTTCTACAGTCCAGTCGTTGAAGTAAAAGTAAGGTCTCTAGAGTAAGTAGTGTTTAAAGGGAAGCATGGTCCCTAGTGTATTTAATATTTAATTTAAAGGGAGTAAATTAAGCGTACGACATGGCAGGGCATCCAGGAGAGCTTTTTGAGCCAGCATGCAGAAAGTCCTACAAGAGAGGGGGCGGTACTGGACCTAATTCTAGGGAATGTAGCCGGGCAAGTGGTAGAAGTGTCAGTAGGAGAGCATTTTGGTGACAGTGACCATAATTTGGTGAGATTTAAGGTAGTTATGGAAAAGGACAAAGATGGACCGGAAATAAAGGTTCTAAATTGGGGGAAGGCCGATTTTAATATGATAAAGCAGGATCTGGCCAAAGTGGACTGGGATCAGCTACTTGTAGGAAAATCCACATCAGAGCAGTAGGAGTCTTTCAGAAAGGAAATAGAGAGAGTACAACGGCAGCATGTTCCCGTAAAGGTCAAGGGTGGGATCAACAAGCCCAGGGAACCCTGGATGTCAAGGGATATACAAGAATGGATTAGGAAAAAAAGGGAGGCTTTTGGCAGATACAAAGGACTAAAAACAGTGGAAGCCTTAGAGGAGTATAGAAAGTGCAGGGGGGTACTTAAAAAAGAAATTAGGAGAGCGAAGAGGGGGCATGAAAAAACACTGGCGGGCAAAATAAAGGAAAATCCCAAGGTGTTTTATAAGTATATTAAGGGCAAGAGGATAACCAGGAAAAGAGTAGGGCCCCTTTAGGGACCAAAGTGGCAATCTGTGTAGAGCCAGAAGATGTAGGTGGGGTTTTAAATGAATATTTTGCATCTGTGTTCACTATGGAGAAGGACGATGTAAGCATAGAAATCAGGCAGGGGGATTGTGATATACTTGAACAAATTAGTATTGAGAGGGAGGAGGTACTAGCGGTTTTAGCGGGCTTAAAAGTGGATAAATCCCCAGGCCCAGATGAGATGTATCCCAGGCTGCTGTGTGAGGCAAGGTAGGAGATTGCAGGGGCTCTGACACAAATTTTCAAAACCTCTCTGGCCACAGGGGAGGTGCCAGAGAACTGGAGGACAGCTAACGTAGTGCCATTATTCAAGAAGAGTAGTAGGGATAAACCAGGGAATTACAGGCCAGTGAGCCTAACATCAGTGGGAGGGAAATTATTGGAAAAAATTCTGAGGGACAGAATTAGTCTCCACTTGGAGAGGCAAGGATTAATCAAGGATAGTCAGCATGGCTTTGTCAGGGGGAGATCATGTCTGACCAATTTGATTGAATTTTTCGAGGGGGTGACTAGGTGCGTGGATGAGGGTAGTGCAGTTGATGTAGTCTACATGGACTTCAGTAAGGCTTTTGACAAAGTCCCGCATGGGAGACTGGTCAAGAAGGTAAGAGCCCATGGGATCCAGGGCAATTTGGCACATTGGATCCAAAATTGGCTTAGTGGCAGGAGGCAGAGGGTGATGGTCAAAGGTTGTTTTTGTGACTGGAAGCCTGTGTCCAGTGGTGTACCGCAGGGATCGATGCTGGGTCCTTTGCTGTTTGTAGTGTACATTAATGATTTAGATATGAATGTAGGAGGTATGATCAGTAAGTTTGCAGATGACATGAAAATTGGTGGAGTGGTAAATAGCGAGGAGGGAAGCCTCAGGCTACAGGATGATATAGACGGGTTGGTCAGATGGGCAGAATAGTGGCAAATGGAATTTAACCCTGAAAAGTGTGAGGTGATGCATTTTGGGAGGACTAACAAGGCAAGGGAATACACAATGAATGGTAGGACCCTGGGAAGGACAGAGGATCAGAGGGACCTTGGTGTGCATGTACATAGATCCCTGAAGGCAGCAGGACAGGTAGATAAGGTGGTTAAAAAGGGATACTTGCCTTCATTAGCCGAGGCATAGAATATAAGAGCAGGGAGGTTATGATGGAGCTGTACAAAACGCTAGTTAGGCCACAGCTGGAATACTGTGTGCAGTTCTGGTCACCACACTATAGGAAGGATGTGATTGCATTGGAGAGGGTGCAGTGGAGATTCACCGGGATGTTACCTGGACTGGAGCGCTTCAGCTATGAAGAGAGACTGGACAGGCTGGGGATGTTTTCTTTTGAGCAGAGGCTGAGGGGGGACCTGATTGAGGTGTACAAAATTATGAGGGGCATCGATAGGGTAGATAGAAAGGAACTTTTCCCCTTAGTGGAGGGGTCAATAACCAGGGGGCATAGTTTCAAGGTGAGGGGATTTGAGGAAAAACTTTTTCACCCAGAGGGTGTTTGGAATCTGGAACTCACTGCCTGAAAGGGTGGTAGAGGCAGGAACCCTCACAACATTCAAGAAGCATTTAGATGAGCACTTGAAACGCCATAGCATACAAGGCTACGGACCAAGTGCTGGATAATGGGATTAGAATAGACAGGGCTTGATGGCCGGCGTGGACACGATGGGCCGAAGGGCCTCTGTCTGTGCTGTATAACTCGATGACTATGACTCTATAATATATTTTGTTGGTGTTGGTTGAGGGAAGAATGATGGGCAGGACACAGAGAGCTCCCCTGTTCCTCTTCAAATCGTGCCGTCGGATCTTTTACAGCTATAAAGCACAGGTGGACACTATTGTGCATTCAATGAATCAACGACATCAACAACTTGTATTTATACAGCGTCTTCAATGTAGTATAACATCCCAAGGTGCTTCACAGGAGCGTAATGAGACAAAAATGGACATCAAACCAAAGAAGGAGACGTTAGGACAGGTGACCAAAAGCTTGGTCAAAGAGGTAGGTTTTAAGGAGGAGGGAGAGAGGGAAATCCAGAGGTCTGGTCCTATACAGCAGAAGGCACAGCTGCCAATGGTAGGGCAAAGGAAGTTGGATGTACAAGAGGCCAGAATTGGAGTAGCATAGAGATCTGAGGGTTGTAGGCAACATTCCCACTAAACTGCGCAGGCCACTTACTGGCTTTTCAATTGGAGATTTTGTGCATGTGGGAAATTTTGAATGGGCCGTGCAGCCCGTTAAAGGGACGGCGCACCCAAAACAAATTAGGGGGAACATTGGTTGTAGAGCTGGAGGAGGTTACATGGATAGGGAGGGGTGCGGCCATGGAGTGATTTGAACACAAGGATGATAATTTGAGGCGTTTCTGGACCGGGAACCAATGTCGGTCAGTGAAACAGTGCTGATATCTTGCAGAGCTGTGGTCTAAATATTCGTCATGATGCGGAGATGCCGGTGTTGGACTGGGGTGGACAAAAATGAGAAGTCGCACAACACCAGGTTATAGTCCAACAGTTTTATTTGAAATCACAAGCTTTCGGAGCTTATGTGGCCCCTTCCTCAGGTGAAGTAAAGAGATCTATATATGCTTTGGCGATTCTGTATCTCTTTACTTCACCTGAGGAAGGGGCCACGTAAGCTCCGAAAGCTTGTGATTTCAAATAAAACTGTTGGACTATAACCTGGTGTTGTGCGACTTCTCATTTTTGTCTAAATATTCCAGAGTGAAGGACATGATGCAGACCGTTTCCTCGGTGTGTTTTGGCAGCCTGGCTCAATTTGTAGCACTCTTTCCTCTGAGTCCAAAGTAGCTGAGCTCAAGCCAGACTCTGGACTTCACATAATCTAGGCTGACAGCCAGTGAGGTACTAGGGGAGTGCTGCATTGTCAGAGGTGCTGTCTTCTGGGTAAGGTGGTATATACCTCCTCCCACAGCCAAGCCCAGAGGCATTGAAATGGGTAAAGTATGTGCTGGACTAAGAACCCAGAGGCCGTGAGTTCAAATTTCACCTTGGAGATTTGTGAACTTTTAGCTCAATAAATCTGATCATTTGTGAAATAGAATCGGGATAGAAAATGTCCATTGAAGTTGTCGCATTGTTGTAAAAAACCCAACTGGTTCTCTAATGTCCTTCAGACAAGAGAACCTGCCGACCTTACCTGGTCTGGGATTTTACACCTGGTTTAGTCCCGATGCAGTCGGGGTGTGTGTATCATTTTTGCCTGATTAAAGATGCACCTGTGATCCAGAGAGCGATTTGTACAGATTGAGTCGTCCCTTTACCACCAGTTTGAACTTGTATAAGGAGACCAGCTGGTATATACAGCATCGCAGCCCGACCCCTGCAATGCCAGTGCAACTGGTGCATTGTACTAGTAAACTTATCAGTGCTGGTATAGAAAAAGATGGGAAAACTGGACTTGTGGAGTATAAAGACCAGCACAGACTAGCTGGGCCAGATGGCCTGATTCTGTGCTGTATATTCTATGTAAAATAAACAAAATGAAAATACTAGATAGAATACTTGCTGGTCCATTGGCATCTGAAAGATAAATAAGTGTTAATACTTCCGATGGGTCTCCACCTAAAGCATGAACGCCTCTCTCTTTCCACTGCTGTGCACTGGCTGTATGTTCTGCTTATTTCAGCGGCTTATAGGTTGTCCTTTTACCTTGCAGTTGCTTGTTCTAGTTTTAATTGGATTGCAAGCTTCAAATTTCACGGTTTGCTTTATGGGTCAGTAGGGAGATATGAGACAGGAAAAAGGGTGGTTAGAAAGCAGTTTAACAGGAGTGGTGCAGCGACGAATAGGGAGCAAATTGAAACCAGTCAAGTGTCAGTTTTACTGCAAATGTGTTGCTGGAGCAGGGGCTGCAGTGGGGTTGTGTCGGGCTGGGGCCGCGCTGTGTTACTGGCAGAAGGGTCGGCGAGGCTGTGGCTCCCTGCACTGTGTTTGGGCTTGTCTGTATAAAGCTGCTGGATCCCAGAAGTGATGGAAACTGGGCTCAGTCGGAATGTACTTTCCCACAGAATTGCACTTCAGCAGGAAATGGAACACCTCCCAACAGTGATGTAATCTGCGTGTTTGCTTTAAGGACTTGCATGCGATAAAGGGGATTTTAGCATGGGCACGGGGTCTCGTCACTACTTCAAGGAATAGAGAGGGGGCATGTCTAACTGCTGATGTCTATTCATAGCTCACAGATGAATGCGTGCTTATTTTTAATAATTGCCTGATGGTCTGCTGAATGGAGAAAGGCCCTTTTGTATCCACGGGGCATATAGTGGGTTGCTTGTGCCTGTTGGTTGATCCATTCCCTCAGGTTATAAAAACTTACTATTAGTTCAAATTCTTGGAACGGTGTACTGGCTCGATATGTGGTGGCCCTACCTTGAGGAATTGACTCTGCTGCTGTATGGTTCCACGGGCTCTGCAGCACCTCACCCAAGTGGCCATTATTTATGAGGGCGTGGTCAGTGTGTGTCAACAGGCTATTCAATTGTGGGAGCATCACAACAGTGCCCAATCACGTCCATCAGACCAGGACTTCCTGATGCACTGGAGGAACTCCCTGAGCCATCGGGGGAAGCTTGGACTGCAGTCCTTTTTTATATGGATGCCGGGTTGTCTGAAGAGCAAATGAAGATCTGGGTCGTGCTCTACCTCTTGTTACTGTACTAGTAGTATGTGGTTCATATTGGGCCTGTGGAGAGATAATGGGAAGGATATATTGGCCTTGGAGGGAGTGCAGCATAGGTTTACCAGAATGATACCTGAACTCCAAGGGTTAAATTATGAGGAAAGATTACACAAACTAGGGTTCTGTTCCCTGGAGTTTAGAAGGTTAAGGGGGTGATTGATCAAAGTTTACAAGATATTAAGGGGAACAGATAAGGTAGATTGAGACTCCCCAACCAGCGGAAATACTCTCTAAGTTAGAGCCAGACCTTTCAGGAGTGAAATTAGGAAACACTTCTACCACCCTTTGTGTGTAGAAGTTTGGAACTCTCTTCCGCAAACAGCAATTGATGCTAGGTTAATAATTTTAAATCTGAGATTGATAGATTTTTGTTAACCAAAGGTATTAAAGGATATTGGCCAAAGGCGGGTGGATGGAGTTAGGTCACAGATCAGCCATGATCTCATTGAATGACGGAACAGGCTCGAGGGGCTAAATGGCCTTCTCCTGTTGCAATGTTCCTAAAGAAGGTGGCTCGATTCTGTACTGCTTTTGGCAAAAATCTGAACCTTGGGCCCAGAATTGGCCTCCTTTTTATACAGTGTGGTGAGGGGAGGGTTAGCATCTGCCTTTTTCAATGGCACACAATCGATATAAAGTTGTTGTTAGGCCCTGTTTACTACTGATTGGATGCAAGTGTTATGATTTGGGCTCGCATCAGATATCTTTTCCTCATTCACAATGCAGAAGTCAGCTTCCATAGGCAAACCCTTGCTCCCTATGAACTGAAATGTGATCTTGTGTACAGAGTAATCCGAGATGGCAAAATGACCAATGAAGCTTTTACTGTTCAGGTATTCACTGGATATGATCGATGCCATCACATGCGCTAGCTCTCTCTAACTCGAGGACAAATAAACAGACTATATATCTCAGGCTACAAACCACAAATTGAGTTTATGGAGCAGTAAAATTAAACCAAAGTAAGAGCACCAACAGATTTCACTAGATTACAATATTTCACTTTATTTGCATCATCTGCTTCAAAAACTCCACGCCCTGAAGCCGCAGTAATTCTTGTCCTCAGACGTGTGATCCGAGGTACTAGCCATTGGGTGGGCCTTAACCCCAGAGTGCCCAGCCAGCACTCGACTCTACAAAGCTCTACCCTCTGAAACCCAAGTTGTGACAAAGGAAGCTCAAAAGGTATCGTTCCCTCCCTCCCTCTGGACCCACCCCTTCCCTCTGGACCCTCCCTCCCTCCCTCTGGACCCACCCCTTCCTTCCC
>JASTWF010000463.1:184256-290329 GCA_030390025.1 Squalus acanthias
CTCCTCTCCCCCACCCCCCATCTCTCCTCTCCCCCACCCCCCTCCTCTCCTCTCCTCTCCCCCCCTCCCCTCCCTCACCACCTGCCCTCTTGTCGAAGTCCAAAAATGTGCGGGTTAGGTTGATTTGGCTATGATAAATTGACCCTTAGTGTTAGGGGGGGATTAAATATGTGAGGTTATGGGGATAGGATGGGATATGTTAGGGGGAATTAAATACGTGGGGTTACGGGGGTCGGGTGGGATATGTGTACTGTGGGGATTAAAGCAGGGACAGGGTACTGGACTTGGATGATCAGCCATGATCGTATTGAATGGCGGAGCAGGCTCGACGGGCCGAATGGCCTACTCCTGCTCCTAGATTCTATGTTTCTATGTAAGTCCTTCATTCCGAGGTTGTCTCACCTTGCCCGAGAGCAGCTGATGAGAGGTCCCATTTTCCTCTTACTACCGCACTTCCAACGCTGAAAGGGGGGAGATGCAGGTGCACTGAGGACAGAAGCACTTTCAGCTGTCCCTGTAGTTTTGCCGACTGCTCCTTAAATTACAAGCAGTTCACTGCTTACTGCGGGGAAAGTGCGCTATGTAATCGTCAGATACCAGAGCTTTGTATATGGAACAGGAAATTAGCTGCTTTGAGCGTGTGGTTTGATGATTACTGTCTTCCTGTATTCTCCGGACTGCAGACACGGTGCACCTACTTGCTGTTAGCCAGGTGGACCCCTGTGCTGGCTTTGTTTGGTTGTGTTAGATGGGCGTTTCCACTGGCGTAGGCAGGCGTCCCATCTCAGGTTACAGTGTTCGAACCGTCGCCTTTCAGCAGCCTCCTGATGGCAGTTAGACAGTGCTGAGCCTGCATGCTGCTGTGTGTGAACAATAACTAGGTGATCCTGCCGGTCCTGCCTTATCGCACCGCTGTTCTTTCCAGTCACATCGTACAGCGCCGTGAATCAGGAACCTAAGGGTAAGAGAAATGTTCACCAAACCCAGAATCTACTTTGATTTGTACGGGACTTCTCCCAGTTCAAGACACCCCTGAAATCTCGGGGTTCAGAGCAGAAGCCTGAAGCAGTTGAGGCTTTTGCTCTTGTGATTTGCGATGTAACCCAACCCCCCCCCCCCCCTCCCGATTGGGTAGTTTACAGTATCCGCCATCAGTCGCCCCCTTGTCCTGCCAGTTCTAACCACCATCCTGCGTTTGCAGCTTGCTCTGGTCCCTATTAAAGGAAGCTAATTCTACTGGTGTCCCATAGATCCTCAAGTTTAGAAACACAGGTATACTTTGTCTGCCCATCCTCCTGCAGTTTTCTGGCTATCTTTGATGCATTGTTTTGCTCACTTTCTCTCTTCCTCTTCTCTTCCTCCTTGAAGGTGTTAATTCTGGCAAAGAGTTGTGTAGCTGCTGGGTGTCTTGGCCCTCACCCCAGTGGGCATTCTTTGTCTGAGGCTCACAGGGAGCCTGTTTCACTGCGGGCAAGCCCAGCCCTATCCACGCACTTGCAGGAGTCAGTGTTGGGAGCCAGAAACCTGATTTTCTCCTCCTTAGTGCAACAACAACAACTTGTATTTATAGAGAACCTTTTAATGTAGTAAAACATCCCAAAGTGCTTTGCAGGAGCGTAATCAGATAAAACTTGACACTGAGCCAAAGGAGGGGATATTAGGACAGGTGCTTGGTCAAAGAGGGAGGTTTGAAGGAGCGTCTCCAACACAAGGATGAGAATTTTAAAATCAAGGCATTGCCGGGCCGGGAACCAATGTACACCAGTGAGCACAGGGGTGATGGGTGAACGGAACTTGGTGCGAGTTAGGATACGGGCAGTAGATCTTTGGATGAGCTCAAGTTTACGGAGGGTGGATGATGGGAGGCAGAGCATTATAATAGTCGAGACTAGAGGTAGCAAAGACATGGATGAGGGTTTCAGCAACAGATGGGCTGAGGCAAGATCAAAGACGGGAGATGTTATGGAGGTGGAAGTAGACGGTCTTTGTGATGGAGCGGATATAGAGTTGGAAGCTCAGCTCAGGGGTGCAGAGGTCAATTATAGCGTCCCTACCCACACCTTGTCTGAGATCAGCTAACCCAGTACAGACCTGGGATTTATAGCAACTCTTTGAAGGTGACAAGGGTATGTTGGATGTGCTGATACTTTCAATAGAAGGTTGGTAGAGCTGATGTCCCACCAGATCACATCCTGTTAACTATTTGCCCACCAATTGAATTGGCAAGCTGGTTACCATGATGGATTGTTTTGTAACTAGTGTATTCACACTGTAAAACTGGACTGCTGAGGATAAACTGAAAGGAAACTGCTTGTAGATCAAAGGAGAATTCTAGGCATAAATATTGGAGTTACTGACTTTAATTCAGTTCGGTTTTGCCTTACTATGAAGCATAGGGATAGGATGTAACTTTGTAAAGTATGCTGACATAATACCTGATGAGACTATTCTGTGTTCGCTGAAGCAGGACTGTGCAGTTTTCTCAGAGTCTGTTATCTTGAGAACTGTAAGGAAGCTTTCAAAAGGTCTTGGAATGTTTTACTTGCTTAACCCTTGTGAACTGACTCCAGGCAACGACAAACAACTTGCATTTAAACAACGCTTTTAACGTAGAAACATGTCCCATTGCACTTGAGGTGTCAGACACGGCTCAGTGGGTAGCACTCTTGTTTTTGAGTCAGAAGGTCGTGTGTTCAAATCCAACTCCAGAGACTTGAGCACATAATCCAGGCTGACCCTTCCATTGCACTATCGATGGAGCGCTGCACTATCGGAGGTGTCTTCTTTCAGTCGAGACGTTAAACCGAGGCCCCGTCTTCCCCCTCTGGTGGATGTAAAAGATGCCATAGCACTACTTTGAAGCGCAGGGGAGTTCTCCCTGGTGTCCTGGCCAATAGTTATGCTTCAAACAACATCACTAATAACAGATGATCTGGTCATTATCTCATTGCTGTTTGTGGGAGCTTGCTGTGCACAAATTGGCTGCCGTGTTTCCTACATTACAACAGTGGCTACACTTCAAAAAGTTCATCATTGGCTGTAAAGCGCTTTGGGACGTCCCAAGGTCGTGAAAGGCGCTGGAGAAATGCAAGTCCTTTCCTTTTCCTTTCTAATAAAAACAAATGAATGCTGACCCAAAGAAGGAGATATTACGACAGATGACCCAAAATGTTGTCATGGAGGTTGATTTTAAGAAAGGTCTTAAAGAAGGAAAGGGAGCTGGAGAGGCGGAGGGTTTAGATAGTGAACCCCAGAGCACGGGGCCCAAGTAGCTGAAACCATGGCTGCCAATGGCAGGGCAATGGGAGGGGGGAGATGCACAAGAGGCCAGTGTCGGAGGAATGGAGAGTTCAGGGTGCTGGGGTTGTCAGGTGGTTACGGAGATGGGGAGGGGTGAGGTGATGACGGTATTTAAATACGAGGATGAGAATTTTAAATTCGTGGCGTTGGGGGAGTAGAAGCCAATTTCGGTCAGCCAGTGATGGGTGAGTGAGTCTTGATGCGGGATTGGAGTTCTGGATGAGCTGTCCGCTTGATGGACAGCCCATCCCCCACCTTAAACACTCACTCCCTCCACCACCGATCAACACTCGCTCCCTCCACCACCGATCGACAGCCCATCCCCCACCTTAAACACTCGCTCCCTCCACCACCGATCGACAGCCCATCCCCCACCTTAAACACTCGCTCCCTCCACCACCGATCGACAGCCCATCCCCCACCTTAAACACTCGCTCCCTCCACCACCGATCAACACTCACTCCCTCCACCACCGATCGACAGTCCATCCCCTACCACCGATCGACAGCCCATCCCCCACCTTAAACACTCGCTCCCTCCACCACCTTAAACATTCGCTCCCTCCACCACCTTAAACACTCGCTCCCTCCACCACCTTAAACACTCGCTCCCTCCACCACCTTAAACACTCGCTCCTTCCACCACCTTAAACATTCGCTCCCTCCACCACCTTAAACATTCGCTCCCTCCACCACCTTAAACACTCGCTCCCTCCACCACCTTAAACATTCGCTCCTTCCACCACCTTAAACATTCGCTCCCTCCACCACCTTAAACATTCGCTCCCTCCACCACCTTAAACACTCGCTCCCTCCACCACCTTAAACATTCGCTCCCTCCACCACCTTAAACACTCGCTCCCTCCACCACCTTAAACATTCGCTCCCTCCACCACCTTAAACACTCGCTCCCTCCACCACCTTAAACACTCGCTCCCTCCACCACCTTAAACACTCGCTCCCTCCACCACCTTAAACATTCGCTCCCTCCACCACCTTAAACACTCGCCCCCTCCACCACCTTAAACATTCGCTCCCTCCACCACCTTAAACACTCGCTCCCTCCACCACCGGCGCAGTGTGTCCGCAGTGTGTACAAGATGCACTGCTGCAACTCGCCATGGCTTCTTGGACAGCACCTCCCAAACCCACCGCCTCTACCACCTAGAAGGAGAAGGGCTGCAGGTGCATGGGAACATCATCAAATCTAAGATCCCCTCCAAGTCACACACCATCCTGACTTGGAAATACATTGCCGATCCTTCATCGTCGCTGGGTCAAAATCCTGGAACTCTCTCCCCAACAGCACTGTGGGAGTACCTTCACCACACAGGGACTGCAGCGGTTCAAGAAGGCGGCTCACCACCACCTTCTCGAGGGTAATTAGGGATGGGCAATAAATGCTGGCCTTGCCAGCGACGCCCACACCCTGTGAATGAATTAAACGATCCTAGAAGCACTGTTGTTGGTTTATTTACAGCTGCCGGCATGAGGGCACTGATATAATATCATCAGAACCACAGTCACTGGATTAGATTAGCACCGTCACTATCCCACAATGGGAAAAATTACTTCCTAATAACCTCTGTGTTTGAAATACCACAGTGAGTAAAATAAACACCCACGCAAACCAGTTTGGGAAGTGTGAAGTTTAGATCTTGTTGGTTGTAACCGCCTTCTGAATTTGCGCATCAGTTTGTTGTTCCTGAGCTGAGGTCACCAGTTAAATATGTCTCTCTGGTCCCTCTCCAATCTTGATCCTCGAAGGAATAGCTGCCGGGCCCAGACCACATTCAAGGAGGCCAGGAAACCGGGCAGCTCACAGGACTGGCTCAGTAGGGGCAGAGCTGTCCAGAAGAACTTGTGTTTATATAACCCCTTTCACAACCTCAGGACGTCCCAAAGCGCTTTGCAGCCAATGAAGTATTTTTTGAAGTGTAGTCACTGTTATAATGTAGGAAACATGGCAGCCAATTTGCTCACAGCAAGGTCCCAGACAGCAATGTGATAATGACCAGATAATTTTTTTTTAGTGATATTGATTGAGGGATAAATATTGGCCAGGGCACCGGCGATAACTCCCCTGCTCCTCTTTGAAATCGTGCCATGGGATCTTTTACGTCCACCTGAAAGGGCAGACGGGGCCTCGGTTTAATGTCTCATCCGACAGTGCAGCACTCCCTCGGTACTGCACTGGAGTGTCAGCCTGGATTATGGGCTCAAGTCTCTGGAGTAGCACTTGAACCCATGACCACCTAACTCAGGCGAGAGTGCTGCCCACTGATCCGCGATTGACAGTTCTAACAGGATCTGGAATTCTGCAACTTGGTGCCCTTGGACAAGGCGTGTGCCAGGTGTGCTCACTGAGCTGGGTTCACTCCCAACCCCACTGAACACGAGAAACTGCACAAGGTCCAGTAACAGTCTCGGATGCTGCACCAACACGGCTGGAGGCAGGCGGCACAGCAACTGATACCAGAGGGAGCCGAACGTTCACAGAAAGGCAAGTTCATTGGGTAGAACAGGGCGCTATTCAGAATGGAGATTGTTAGAATGTTTACATTTAACTTTTACTACAGCGAGCACTCTCTCAGACTCTGGGACTGACCCCACGCAACACCACACTATTGTCTGTGACCTGCTTTGACCCTGCACATAGTGCAGTCTTTCAGTTGTCTGTTCCTAGTGATAATCCACCAGGGTGTGGAGGGTTGGAGGAAAATTGAGCTAAATGGGCTATACGGTTCATATTAAAATGATTCACCACTTGGGCCTTGATGTTTTAGTTTCCCTGTGTGGTGGTTTATGTCAACTTGCCCTCGCTAGTATCTTGGCGAACCTTGAAAAGGGTTTCAAAATAATTTCTACGCTGTTGGTGTGGCCATGACTCCTGCCATTGGCGATAGTCTGGGCAATCTCAATCCAGGGCAGTGTTAGTAGACCAGGGCCCAAAGCACAGTTTGTACCTATTTCTCCATCAATCGGCAATGGCTGGCAAGAGGATGAAATTGATTTCATTGGTGTAGTCTGGGTGCTCTTGAGATTGGGGCCAAGACAGGTTTGATGGGACAGTGTAGAGGGAGCTTTACTCTGTATCTAACCCGTGCTGTACCTGCCCTGGGAGTGTTTGATGGGACAGTGTAGATGGAGCTTTACTCTGTATCTAACCCGTGCTGTACCTGCCCTGGGGGTGTTTGATGGGACTGTGTAGAGGGAGCTTTACTCTGTATCTAACCCGTGCTGTACCTGCCCTGGGAGTGTTTGATGGGACAGTGTAGAGGGAGGTTTACTCTGCATCTAACCCGTGCTGTACCTGCCCTGGGAGTGTTTGATGGGACAGTGTAGAGGGAGGTTTACTCTGTATCTAACACCGTGCTGTACCTGACCTGGGAGTGTTTGATGGGACAGTGTAGAGGGAGGTTTACTCTGTATCTAACCCATGCTGTACCTGCCCTGGGTGTGTTTGATGGGACAGTGTAGAGGGAGCTTTACTCTGTACGATACAGCACCCTGGGGGTTGCCCGGTGCCAGCCCTGTGTGCATCATTGATGTTCCATTCCCAGTGCTAACTTTCCAACTTGGATGAAAACAAAATTCACAATGTATTTTAAGAAAAGAGGAATTTAAACAGAATAAAACTACAATCTGTGCAAGAACCAAGCCTGGGAATGAGCCCCAGGGGTAACCTCGTACCCCATTCAGGCGACCCTTGTGGATGGCCCAAATGTTACGCTTGCAGTTTCTAGATTCATGTTTCTGAAGGCTCGCAGCACCTCATTCTTTTTCTACGATATTCTACCTCTTACCAGAAATCTATCAGACGATGTTATCTTCCTTCTCCATTGTTAAGTACTTGGCGGGAATCCCTGGGCAGAGGCGAGCTGGATCCAAGCCTTTTACCAGTCGTGAGCCAGAGAACCACATGACACAATAGCACGGAGCCCAGAGCCTGGTCACTGGAACGCTTCCCCTCTGCTTCCTGATTACTTTGGGATATTTCTTCTGTTAATGCAGTAAGGGCTCTCGAGAGGATTCTCTGTAACTTGCTAATAATTGTCCGCGACCTTCTTGCCCTCCTGCATTTTCTTGTTCTACATTCCTGTTTATAAATAGCTGGCTATAGCCAGAGCTGAAGCTGCCCATTGGGTTTATTGATGCTCCAGGAAAGTAATGTTGGTGCGTTGCCTGCCTGCTGACTTGTGTCTGTAACCTCTCCAAACCCACACATTTCTCTCTGTGCTTTCTGTTAGACTGAGCACAAATGGTTTTAATAAAAGCTTGGCTACAGAGCACAATGGTGGCTCGTAGATTGTTTTTGGAAACTGATTAAATGGGCTGAGCTGGCGGAGCAGATTGGCAGGCTACTGCCCTGGTGCGTTCTCATTTAGGGTGTGTGCGTGTACAGTTTGCAGCGTGATCTGGGATGTCCTGCATAACAACAACTACTTGCATTTACATAAAGAAAGAAAGACTTGCATTTCTATAGCGCCTTTACGGACGTCCCAAAGCGCTTTACAGCCAATGAAGTACTTTTGAAGCATAGTCACTGTTGTAATGTAGGAAACACAGCTGCCAATTGTGCACAGCAATGAGGTACTAACCAGATAATCTGTGATGTTGGTTGACGAATAAATATTGTTCAGGACACCGGGGAGAAACTTCCCTGCTCTTCTTTGAAATAGTGCCATGGGATCTTTTATGTCTACCTGAGAGGGCAGACGGGGCCTCGGTTTAACGTCTCATCTGAAAGACAGCCCCTCCGACAGTGCGGCGCGCCCTCAGTACCGCCCCTCCGACAGTGCGGCGCGCCCTTCGTACCGCCCCTCCGACAGTGCGGCGCGCCCTCCGTACCGCCCCTCCGACAGTGCGGCGCGCCCTCCGTACCGCCCCTCCGACAGTGCGGCGCGCCCTCCGTACCGCCCCTCCGACAGTGCGGCGCTCCCTCAGTACCGACCCTCCGACAGTGCGGCGCTCCCTCAGTACCGACCCTCCGACAGTGCGGCGCTCCCTCAGTACCGACCCTCCGACAGTGCGGCGCTCTGACAGTGCGGCGCTCCCTCAGTACCGCCCCTCCGACAGTGCGGCGCTCCCTCAGTACCGCCCCTCCGACATTGCGGCGCTCCCTCAGTACCGCCCCTCCGACAGTGCGGCGCTCCCTCAGTACTGCAGTGGAGTGTCAGCCTAGATTTTTGTGCTCCAAGTCACTGGTGTGGGATTTGAACCCACAACCTTCTGACTCCGAGGTGAGAGTGCTGCCCACTGAGCCACGGTTGACACTATAGCGAGAGTTTGAAACTGTGAAGAGCAAAGGGATTTGGGTGTCCATGGGCACAGATCACTAAAAGCTAGTGCACAGGTAATGTTGACATTTACCTCACGGGGGCTGGAATCCAAACGTGAGAAAGTGATCCATCCGTCATCCAGAGCCTTGGTCAGACACCATCTGGATACTGCGTTCAGTGCTGGGCACTGCACCTCAGGAAGAAGATATTGGCCTTGGAGAAGGTGCAGCACAGATTCACCAGAATGATATCAGGACTAAAAGGATGAAATTATGAGGAAAGGATGCATAAACTTGGTTTGTATTCCCTTGACTAGAGATGGTTGAGGGGTGAAGCTGATCAAGGTATTTAAAATAGGGGTTCGATAGGGTAGATACAGAGAAACTATCTTCTCTGGTGGGAGAATGAAGAACAAAAGGGCACAATCTTAAAATTCGAGCTGGGCCTTTTAGGGGTGAAATCAGGAAGCACTTTTTCCCCACAAAGGGTGCTGTCAATGGAGTTGAGGTTTGTTTTAATCTCGCTGCCATTTTATTGCTTGGACCACACATTCCCATCACCTCCGAATCCCCAACATTTGTAGCAACTCTTTTATCAACCAGTTTCCTCTCCATATGAGCCTGGGTGGGAAGTGTTTTTAACTGCGAGGTGATTGGGTAGAATCCTTTTAGTGGAACGTGATTTGGAGAGGGAGGTTATTGCATAATCTAAGTTTAGAAAGTTACCAATTAGAGAGGAGACGATCAGATGTGGCCAATGAGGACGAAGGACATTGATGCATAGACTGAATGTGGTGACATAGTCACAGACACAGGATGTTCTACAGTATTTCCAAAATTAACTCAATACTTTCAGTTCCTCAGCTGCTGTACGCGGAGTGTTAGAGATTTTGCAGGTATTCACTGCCACGTCTGTAGCATGGAAACAGTTTGAAATTTGGGGTCGCCGAGGAGGAATGACAGCAGAGCCTGATTGTTTAATCTCCAGTGGTGAATTTACTGAAACACCGTGGTCAGGTCTTCAACCGTTATCGCTTCTTCAAGGTTCATTGTAGCCACTGATTCTCACTTTACTGGTATAAAAGCCATGGTTCTCGAGCCCTCACCAGGAATAGAACCATTGAACTTTACAGCACAGGAGGAGGCCATTCGACCCATCATTCCTCTGCCAGTTCTCTGAAAGAGCTATCCACTTGGACCCAATCCCCTGCCCTTTCCCCATTTGCCCATTGTACATGTGTCGCTTCTGTGAAAGAGCTGCCTTTCCCCCCATACCCGTTAAAAATATTTTTTTTAATTTATTTATCTGTTACTCTTCTAGTAGCTAACGCGCTACTGTTTCCACCGTTTCTGCTTTAGTATTCCATGTCCCGACAAACCTCTGCATAAAGAAAATCTCCTCACCTCTCCTTTCCTTCTTTTGATGATCTTTAATTTGGGCCCTCTAGTTAATAACAAGGCTCTCAAAACTGGACACCGTATCGGCACTGAGGCCCAACCAGCGATTGTGCAGTTTAGCATTACTTCTTTCTCTTTGTGCCCTATTAAACCTCGGATCCCATACGTTTTTTAATGCTTCACTAATTGTGGGGACATTTAAATGCTGCAGACCCATTGTATATGAGCAGAAGCAGTGTTCTCCAGGTGTACTGTACATCCCGGGAGCGTATACCAACTATCCAGACACGGGGGGCAGGGGTTGGGTGGAAGGGCGGAGTGCGCGAATATGAGAAGGTTTGTAGATTTCTGTCGGGACTGAGACCAGGAGGGATGTTGGAGCAGGGGCCGAGACTTGGGGCAATGTGAGCCTGCAGATCGCCAGTCATCAGCCTCCTCGCACTACCGCGCTCAGTAACTGCTCGAAGCCGGCTCCCCCCCAGCTGCATTAACATTTACTGTCCAAACAGATTCCTCTTAATTTGGGGTGTGGCCGTTTCAGTTGGTTGGAACTTGTAGCAGCTTCATTTTCCGAAATACTTCCGCTGACTGATTCTGTAAATAGCATTGCTCTCCCGTCTTTCACTCCTGTTGGTTATTAAAATGGTGCCGGGTTACAAAATGATTGCCAGTGCGGGTTATGTGACCCTTGTAAAGGCTGCATCACGCACTGCTTGTTACTGAGTGCTGGGCCATTCCTGCCCTGTGCCGTTAAATGAGGGGCTTGAGCCACAGTCGCACTGTCAGGAGGAGTGATCGTTTACACCCAGTACAGGTCTAGTGGACCTGCCTGTTGTCCCACCACACACTGCAGGCTGCTTTCAGATATTGTGATACCTGGCTTCTCCTGCTTTCAGCCTGTTTCATCTTGTTCCATTGTCTGAGCTTTCTCCGCTCCTCTCCATGAAGGTAGTGATTCTCGCCGTGGCTATGGTTCCACAGGCTGCCCTCTGACTATTCATGTGCCGACCCACGCAGTGTTTGCCTGCTTATCTGCCTAAGAGTTTGCTGAGAAAGGAATCTGAATAGTTAGTCAACAATGTTGACGAGCCAGTGTTGGAAGGGTGAAAGTGGCTGTCGCTCTCCTCGTAGAGTTCGCAGGGTTACACGAGTGAGCGAAAGCTCGCCTCCAGGTTCGTGAGTTTCACTGTGTTTCACCCCGACAGCACAGTGGGGAAACACAGTCGCCTCTGCCCCTCACTGGCCGTGTGCCCGTCGCCTCTGCCCCTCACTGGCCGTGTGCCCGTCGCCTCTGCCCCTCACTGGCCGTGTGCCCGTCGCCTCTGCCCCTCACTGGCCGTGTGCCCGTCGCCTCTGCCCCTCACTGGCCGTGTGCCCGTCGCCTCTGCCCCTCACTGGCCGTGTGCCCGTCGCCTCTGCCCCTCACTGGCCGTGTGCCCGTCGCCTCTGCCCCTCACTGGCCGTGTGCCCGTCGCCTCTGCCCCTCACTGGCCGTGTGCCCGTCGCCTCTGCCCCTCACTGGCCGTGTGCCCGTCGCCTCTGCCCCTCACTGGCCGTGTGCCCGTCGCCTCTGCCCCTCACTGGCCGTGTGCCCGTCGCCTCTGCCCCTCACTGGCCGTGTGCCCGTCGCCTCTGCCCCTCACTGGCCGTGTGCCCGTCGCCTCTGCCCCTCACTGGCCGTGTGCCCGTCGCCTCTGCCCCTCACTGGCCGTGTGCCCGTCGCCTCTGCCCCTCACTGGCCGTCTGCCCGTCGCCTCTGCCCCCTCACTGGCCGTCTGCCCGTCGCCTCTGCCCCCTCACTGGCCGTCTGCCCGTCGCCTCTGCCCCTCACTGGCCGTCTGCCCGTCGCCTCTGCCCCCTCACTGGCCGTCTGCCCGTCGCCTCTGCCCCTCACTGGCCGTGTGCCCGTCGCCTCTGCCCCTCACTGGCCGTGTGCCCGTCGCCTCTGCCCCCTCACTGGCCGTCTGTCCGTCGCCTCTGCCCCTCACTGGCAGTGTGCCCGTCGCCTCTGCCCCTCACTGGCAGTGTGCCCGTCGCCTCTGCCCCTCACTGGCCGTGTGCCCGTCGCCTCTGCCCCTCACTGGCCGTGTGCCCGTCGCCTCTGCCCCTCACTGGCCGTGTGCCTCTCCCCACGCTGCTCGCCCTCTGCCATTCTCTGGGTAATGGGGCCGAAGATTTTTCTTCTAACAGAACGGGAACAGCTGCTGTGATGGTTAGGACATGATCTGCTAATTGCCACAATCAGTTTGTTTAATGTTGAATTGGTCTTGTCATTTTAATCAGTGAGGGATTGTCAGTGGCGATTGTAACATTGGCCTGTTCACTGTTGTCAGCATTGAGCATCCTGTGCGAGAGATCCATGGCACTGGTTAAGGGGGAGTGAATTTAACCTGCTCCAAACTCGTTTCACATGGGATCATCACTGAAACCCTCACCCATGCCATTGTTACCTCCAGACTCGACTATTCCAACAATCTCCTGGCTCATCTACCCTCCAAAACTTGAGCTCATCCAGAACTCTGCCTGTATCCTAACTCGCACCAAGTTCCGTTCACTCATCACCCCTGTGCTTGCTGATCGACACTGCCTTGATTTTAAAATTATCATCCTTGTGTTCAAATCCCTCCACGGCCTCACTCTTCCCTATCTCTGTAACCTCCTCCAGTCCAACAACCCTTCAAAAAAACTCTGCGTTCCCCCAATTCTGGCCTCTTGTGCATCCACAACTTCCCCACCACACCATTGGCGGCCGTGCCTTAAGCCGTCTAGGCCCGAAGCTCTGGAATTCCCTCTTTGCCTCTACCTCCCTCTCCTCCTTTAACATTCTGCTTAAAACCGACACCTTTGACCAAGCTTTTGGTCACCTGTTCTAATGGCCCATATTTTGCTGTGGCAGGGCATAAGAGCATAAGAAGTAAGAGCAGGAGTCGGCCATATGGCCCCTCGAGCCTGCTCCGCCATTCAATAAGATCATGGCTGATCATCGACCTCAACTCCACTTTCCCGCCTGATCTCTCCATATCCCTTGATTCCCCTAGAGTCCAAAAATCTATCTATCTCAGCCTTGAATATACTCAAAGACTCAGCATTCACAGCCCTCTGGGGCAGAGAATTCCAAAGATTCACAACCCTCCTGAGTGAAGAAATTCCTCCTCTCATCTCAGTCTTAAATGGCCTACCCCTTATCCTGAGACTATGCCCCCTAGTTCTAGACACTCCAGCCAGGGGAAACAACCTCTCTGCATCTACCCTGTCAATCCCCTTCAGAATCTTGTATGTTTCAATGAGATCACCTCTCATTCTTATAAACTCCAGAGAGTATAGGCCCAATCTACTCAATCTCTCATCATAGGACAGCCCTCTCATCCCAGGAATCAATCTAGTGAACCTTCATTGCACTGCCTCCAAGGCAAGTATATCCTTCCTTAGATAAGGAGACCAAAACTGTGCACAGTACTCCACGTGTGGTCTCGCCAAGACCCTGTACAATTGTAGCAAGACTTCCTTACTCTTATACTCCAACCCCCTTGCAATAAAGGCCAACATGCCATTTGCCTTCCTTTATTGCTTGCTGTACCTGCATGCTAGTTTTCTGTGTTCGTTGCACAAGGACACCCAAATCTCTCTGAACACCAACATTTGAAAGTCTCTCACCATTTAAAAAATATTCTGTTTTTCTATTCTTCCTACCAAAGTGAATAACCTCACATTTCCCTACATTATACTCCATCTGCTACTTTACTGCCCACTCACTTAGTCTACCGATATCCTTTTGCAGACTCTTGGTGTTCTCCTCACAGCTTACTGTCCCACCTAGCTTTGTATCATCAGCAAACTTGGATATATTACACTCCGTCCCTTCATCTAGGTCATTAATATAGATTGAAAATAGCTGAGGTCCCAACACTGATCCTTGCGGCACCCCACTAGTTACAGCTTGCCAACCTGAAAAAGATCCATTTATCCCTACTCTCTGTTTTCTGTCCGTTAACCAATCTTCTATCCATGCTACTATATTACCCCCAAACCCATGAGCCCAAATCTTGTGTAATAACCTTTTATGTGGCACCTTGTCAAATACCTTTTGGAAATCCAAATATACTACATCCACTGGTTCCCCTTTATCTACCCTGCTAGTTACATCCTTAAAAACTCTAATAAATTTGTCAAACACGATTTCCCTTTCATAAAACCATGTTTACTCTGCCTAATCATGTTATGATTTTTCTAAGTGACTTGATACCACTTCCTTAACAACGGATTCCAGCATTTTCCCGACGACTGATGTCAGGCTAACTGGCCTGTAGTGCCCCATTTTTTCTCTCCCTCCTTTCTTGAATAGCGGGGTTACATTTCCGACCTTCCAATCTGCTGGGACCATTCCAGAATCTAGGGAATTTTGGAAGATCAAAACCAATGCATCCACTATCTCTTCCGCCACCTCTTTTAGAACCCTAGGATGCAGGCCGTCAGGTCATGGGGATTTGTCGGCTTTTAGTCCCATTAGTTTCTCTCGTACTTTTTCTCTACTTATATTAATTACGTTAAGTTCCTCACCCTCATTAGACCCTTGGTTCCCCACCATTTTTGGTATGATTTTTGTGTCTTCTACTGTGAAGACAGATACAAAATATTTGTTTAATGTTTCTGCCATTTCCTTATTCCCCATAATTTCTCCTGTCTCCGCCTCTAAGGGACCATTGTTTACTTTTGCTACTCTTTTTTCCTTTTTACATATTTGTAGAAACTCTTACAATCTGCTTTTATATTTCTTGCTAGTTTTCTCTTCAATTTTTTCCCTTTTTAGCAATTTTTTTGGTCAACCTTTGCTGGTTTCTGAAACTCTCCCAATCCTCAGGCTTACTATTATTCTTTGCAACATTATAAGCTTCTTCTTTCAATCGAATGCTATCCTTAACTTCTTTAGCCACGGTTGGATCACTTTTCCCATGGAGTTTTTGTTTCTCAATGGAATGTATTTTTGTTGAGATTTATGAAATATTTCTTTAAATGCTAGCCACTGCTTATCTACCGCCTTACCTTTTAATCTATTTTTTCAATCTACCTGAGCCAACTCGCCCCTCACACCTATGTAATTGGCTTTATTTAAGTTTAAGACTCTAGTTTTGGACTTAGGCTCTCAAAATTAACGTAAAATTCTATCATATTATGATCACTCTGCCCCAGAGGATCCTTTACTATGAGATTGCTAATTAACCGTTTCTCATTACACAATACAAGATCTAAAATAGCCTGTTCCCTGGTTGGTTCCATGACATATTGTTCTAGGAAACTGTCCCGAATGCATTCCATGAACTCGTCCTCCAGACTACCTTTGCCAATTTGATTTGTCCAGTCTATATGAAGATTAAAGTCCCCCAAGATTATTGCATTACCTTTGATGCAAGCTCCTACTATTTCTTGATTAATATTCTGTCCAACGGTATAGCTACTGTTAGGGGGCCTATATACTACTCCCAGCAGTGTTTTCTGCCCCTTGTTATTCCTTATCTCCACCCATACTGATTCTACTTCCTGATCTTCCGAGCCGCGATCCTTTCTCGCTACTGTCCTTATGTCATCCTTTATTATCAGGGCTACTCCCCCTCCTTTTCTAACCGTTAGTTAGACTTCCCCTTGCACGTTTCGGTTTTTAAGTTCTTTGTGTGGCAGGTTGCTGAAAGTGTGAGCTGTTAACGGCGCAGCGAGGGAAACCGGTCATCTGGGACCTGAGTGAACAGGGCAAGCAACTCCTTACCCAATCAGATTGAAGGATTGAGAAATAAACAGCAGAAGGACTGATAAGGAGGGTGAATTAAAGGGGGTGAATGCAATGTCAAATTGGGGAAAGAAAGAAATAGAGAGAGGGAGGGAAAGAAAGATTGGATTAGGACAGAGAGAAAAAAGAGACAAAGGAAAAGTAAAAAAAATGTAAAAATTTTAAATTTGATCTTTTTTAAAATCTCCAACAACAATTCCTACCTGAAGGAATGAGACTCCACATTTAATAATTGATTTTCAGTGTCGGAGAGGTTGATTGGTAGTAATTAGCACATCTTTAAAAAAAAAGTACTTATACTTGAAATGACGAGACTTAACTTTCTGTGACGAGTTTAGTTTGTATCTACCGCGCAAATACAGCAACTTCACACCATTTAATGCATGTCAATGGTGAGACAGACGGCGAGATGCTGTTTCCTCGAAGCTAATGTCAGAGCAGCGCAACTCGGACAGCAACTTCTGGATATTCGCATTTAACCGTGGATCTTCCCCTCGCCTGAAGTTGCTGTACCATTTGCACATTAATAACGGCGAGCGCCATTAGTCTCACCGTTCTTTTGAGAGCAAAATCTGGCCCTCCATCTCCTTCTTTGGCTCCGTGTATATTTTTGTGATTACACTTCTGTGAAGCGCTTTTAGACGTTTTACTACGCTAAAGGCGCGATATAAAGGTAAGTCGTTGGTCAAACAGGTCGGATTTAAGCAGAATGTTAAAGGAGGAGAGGGTGGTAGAGAGACCAAGAGGTTTGGGGAGGGAATTCCAGAGCTTAGGGCCTAGACGGCTGAAGGCACAACCGCCAATAGGAGGTGTTCACTGGACAAGGTAAGTTGTTTAGGAGGGACGGCCTCCATATAAACTTCCTGGGAGCACAAAGGCTGGCAGAGGGGGTTGAGCTTACTTTCAGAAAGTGTTGAAACTAGTTCAGCATGGGGATCGTGCAGATATGTTTAAAGCTAGCTTTACTGACCTTGATCATTACATCAATTCTAAGCATGTAGTTAAACGAGGTAGGAAGCATCCAAGAATAAATAACTCTTAAGGTAGAGGACAAACCTTTTAAATTGTTTGGATGTCAATTCCAGGAGTGTTAGAAACAAGTTGTAAGAACTGCAGTCCTATGGTGTGTTAAACATTTTTTTTATTTTTTCACGAGATGTGGGCGTCGCTGGCAAGGCCAGCATTTATTGCCTATGGTGGGCCACCTTGAACCGCTGCAGTCCGTGTGGTGATGGTATTCCCACAGTGCTGTTAGGGAGGGAGTTCCAGGATTTTGACCCAGCGACGATGAAGGAACGGCCGATATATTTCCAATTCAGGATAGTGTGTGACTTGGAGAGGAACTTGGAGGTGATGGTGTTCCCATGCACCTGCTGCCCTTGTCCTTCTATGATGCGGAGATGCCGGTGTTGGACTGGGGTGGACAAAAGTGAGAAGTCGCACAACACCAGGTTATAGTCCAACAGTTTTATTTGAAATCACAAGCTTGTCCTAGGCGGTAGAGGTCGCGGGTTTGGGAGCTGCTGTCGAAGAAGCCTTGGCGAGTTGCTGCAGTGCATCTTGTAGATGGTACACACTGCAGCCACGGTACGCCGGTGGTGGAGGGAGTGAATGTGTAAGGTGTTGGATGGGGTGCCAATCAAGTGGGCTGCTTTGTCCTGGATGGTGTCGAGCTTCTTGTATGTTATTGGAGCTGCACTCATCCAGGCAAGTGGAGAGTATTCCATCACACTCCCAACTTGTGCCTTGTAGATGGTGGAAAGGCTTTGGGGAGTCAGGAGGTGAGACACTTGTCGCAGAATACCCAACCTCTGGCCTGCTCTTGCAGCCACAGTATTTATGTGGCTGGTCCAGTTAAGTTTCTGGTTAATGGTGACCCCCCCCCCCCCCCCCCCCCCCAGGATGTTGATAGTGGGGGAATCGGCGATGGTAATACCGTTGAATGTCAAGGGACGGTGGTTAGACTCTTTTGTTGGAGATGGTCATTGCCTGGCACTTGTGTGGTGTGAATATTACTTGCCGCTTATCAGCCCAAGCCTGAATGTCGTTCAGGTCTTGCTGTATGCGGGCACGGACTGCTTCATTATCTGAGGAGTAGCGAATGGAACTGAACACTGCAATCATCAGCGAACATCCCCACTTCTGACCTTATGGTGGAGGGAAGGTCATTGATGAAGCAGCTGAAGATGGTTGGGCCTAGGACACTGCCCTGAGGAACTCCTGCAGCGATGTCCTGGGGCTGAAATGATTGGCCTCCAACGGCCACAACCATCTTCCTTTATGCTAGGTATGACTCCAGCCAGTGGAGAGCTTTCCCCCGATTAGACATAGTGTATTTCTGAGACATGGCTGGATGAAAGTGATGGAACAGAAATTCACCTAAAAGGCTACAAGTGATTGAGAAAGGATAGAGTAGGTCAAAGAGGAGGTGGGGTTGCTATTTTATCAGTGAGAATCTAACGGCTAGAGAAAGACTTGATTTTTGCCTCGTCGGGTACAGCTGAGGCTATCTGTGTTGGTTTGACCAAGCTCGCTGGTAGTGACTAATTATCGGTAATTGTTATAGGCCCCCGGGTCAGACACCTGAACATGCTGAGTTATTATGGAAACCGATTGCAAACGCTTTTAATATAAAATGCCAACTTTGTTTGATGGGTGATTTTAATTTTCCTGGAATTCAGTGGCACGATGGTTTACCCACTGTTGTGGTGGGAAGTGCAGCTGAAAAATGTGTTGAAAATATACAAGACTGTTTCCTGATGCAGCATGTTAATGAAGTAACTCGGGATACATATTGGATCTGGTGTTTAGTAGTGAGCCTGACCTCGTATCGGGCCTCCATGTGGGGGGACATCTGGCCTACAGTGACCACATCATTATACGGTTTCAATTGGCTGGTAGAACTAAAGGTATTGAGAGCCTGCAACTCGCACCAGATTTCAGAAGAACAAACTTCACTAAAATTGCTCACTTCCAGAATCATTCTGGAATGCAAAGAGAATCCCCGGCTCCTAGTCTCTACTGCTAACCATCTTCTCAAACCCCTCTCCCCTGTCTCCTCCATCCACACCTCTGACAAAATCACCTCCGACAAAAAGTGTGAGGAGCTCATGGACTTCTTTGTCTCTATGATTGAGACCATCTATTCAGCTGCCTCTGCCACTTCCCTTCCTTCCCCTAGCCCACCGGGCCAAACTTCCTCTCAGGTTCCCCCCTGCCCTAGCACTGAACTCACATCTTTCTCCAGTTTGTCTCTGATCACCCCTCATGACCTCTCCGCGCTCATCTTGTCCATGAGACCCACTTCCTGCTCCCTCGACCCTATTCCCATCAAACTGCTGATCACCCAACTTCCTTTTCTGGCTCCCATGTTAGCTGATATTGTTACCGGTTCTCTCTCCTCAGGTACTGTCCCCCTCTCCCTCAAATCTGCCGTCATCACCCCTCTCCTCAAAAAAACAACCCTTGATCCCTCCGTCCTTGCAGACTACGCCGCATCTCCAACCTCCCTTTCCTCTCCAAAGTCCTTGAACATGTTGTCGCCTCCCAAATCCATGCCCATCTTTCCCGCAATTCCACGCTTGAATCCTTTCAATCAGGTTTCCACCCTTGCCACAGTACCGTAACGGCTCATCAAAGTCACAAATGACATCCTTTGTGACTGTGACAAAGGTAAACTATCCCTCCTCGTCCTTCTTGACTTGTCTGCAGCCTTTGACACGGTTGACCACTCCATCCATCTCCAACGCCTCTCCACCGTCGTCCAGCTGGGTGGGACTGCACTCGCCTGGTTCCATTCTTATCTATCTAATCATAGCCAGAAAATCACCTGCAACGGCTTCTCTTCCCACTCCCGCATCATTACCTCTGGTGTCCCCCAAGGATCTATCCTTGGCCCCCTCCTATTTCTTATTTACATGTTGCCCCTTGGCGACATCATCCGAAAACACAGCGTCAGTTTCCACATGTACGCTGACGACACCCAGCTCTACCTCACCACCACTTCTCTCGACCCCTCCACGGTCTCTAAATTGTCAGACTGCTTGTCCGACATACAGTTCTGGATGAGCAGAAATTTTCTGCAACTAAATATTGGGAAGACCGAAGCCATTGTTTTCGGTCCCCGCCACAAACTCCGTTCCCTAGCCACTGACTCCATCCCTCTCCCTAACATCTGTCTGAGGCTGAACCACACTGTTCGCAACCTTGGTATCATATTTGACCCTGAAATGAGCTTCTGACCACATATCCGCGGCATAACTAAGGACGACTATTTCCACCTCCGTAACATCGCCCGTCTCCGCCCTTGCCTCAGCTCATCTGCTGCTGAAACCCTCATCCATGCCTTTGTTACTTCCAGACTTGACTATTCCAACGCACTCCTGGCTGGCCTCCCACATTCCACCCAACGTAAACTTGAGGTCACCCAGAACTCAGCTGCCCGTGTCCTAACTCGCACCAAGTCCCGTTCGCCCATCACCCCTGTGCTCGCTGACCTACATTGGCTCCCGGTTAAGCAACACCTTGATTTCAAAATTCTCAAACTTGTTTTCAAATCCCTCCATGGCCTCGCCCCTCCCTATCTCTAATCTCCTTCAGTCCCACAACCCCCCCGAGATATCTGCGCTCCTCTAATTCTGACCTCTTGCGCATCCCTGATTATAATCACTCAACCATTGGTGGCCGTGCCTTCTGTTGCCTCGGCTCTAAGCTCTGGAATTCCCTGCCTCAACCTCTTTCCTCCTTTTAAGGCGCTCCTTAAAACCTACCTCTTTGACCAAGCTTTTGGTCACCTGCCCTAATTTATCCTCATGTGGCTCGGTGTCAAATTGTTTGTCTTTTAATACTCCTGTGAAGCGCCTTGGGATGTTTTACTACGATAAAGGTGCTATAGTAGTAGTAGTAATAGTAGTACTGTAGTAGTAATAGTAGTAGTATGGCAGATGATTTGAATGGGTCAATTGGCTAACCCTCCTGGGTGGTGATGCAGAATACAAATTGTAAGTTTTTAAAAAGATTAAAAAATATGGAAAACAAGTATGTACCCAAAGTCAAAAGTAGCAAATGTGGTAAGAAAAAGCCAAGGTGGCTGACTGGTTATGTACAAAGACAAAGAAGATGTAAACAGCAATATTTCTATAAATTAAAGGCATTTAGTACTAAACAGAGTTGGGTACAAGGAACAACGAAGGAAAACAAAGGCTGCTATTAGATCAGTAAAAGGCTGATGGGAAAGAGGATCGTAGACTTTTGTGAAAGTCATGGGAAAAGCTTTTCCAGTTATGTGAAGAGTCCGAGAACTATCAAAGACTGTATTGGGCCTTTGAAGGATGTTCAAGGACAGGTTACAAAGGATTCACAGGGTATGGCGGGAATATTAAATGAGTACTTTGCATCGGTCTTCACCCTTGGAGATGATGCTCGATTATTTAATGTTACTAACAAAACTAGGAATATTAACATAGATGAACATAGTGTTTTAGAAAGAATTAAGAGCTTGAATTGAGCAGCCGGGCCGGATGATATCCACTCGGGGAGATGGGGCATGTGCTGTGCCAGCCCCGAGCTCACTGCACTCTGGAATGGTTCCTATAGACTGGAAGGAGGCTAACGTCGTCCCCATCTTTTTTTTAAAAGAAGGTGACAAGACAGACCCAAGTAACTATAGGCCCATTAGTTTGACATCGATAATAGGTAAGATGCTTGAGGGAATCATTAGGGATGCAATATATGAATGCTTGGATAGAGAGGGACATATTGGGGACACCCAACATGGCTTCATAAAAAGGTCATGTCTTACAAATCGAATTTGTATTTTTTGATGAAGTTACTAAGTTGGTGGATGAGGGAAGCCCAGTAGACATTGTCTACTTAGACTTTCAAAAAGCTTTTGATAAGGTCCCTCTAAGATCGAAGCCTCTGGTATTAGTGGTAGTATATCGAGCTGGATTGAGAACTGGCTGGCAGGATGGAGGCAAAAAGTAGTTCTAGATGGATGTGGATCTGTTTGGAGACCAGTCACCAGTGGTGTCCTGCAGGGATCAGTGTTGGGACTGTTGCTCTTTACTATTATTATTAATGATCTGGATGTGGGTGTTGGCATGATCTGCAGATGATACTAATCTGTGATCTATGTGAGTATTAGGACTGTAGACGATGCTTGTCTGCTTCAGGTGGATCTTAATGTGTTGGGCGATTGGGCTCATGACTGGCAAATGATGTATAACTTGGATAAGTGCAGTGCAACTGCTCAACATTCATACACCTTCCAGGGAAAAGCATTAAAGAAGGAGGCGCTAGAAAGAGATTTGGGCATTCCCGTGCGTACATCTCTAAAGGTACATGAGCGATACCGTGAAGCGGTAGTTAGAACCTCTGCAAATAGGGTGTTGGTGTGTATCCATAGCACAAGACCTTGGTCAGGCCACACTTGGAATACTGTGTCCAGTTTTGGTCTCCTCACATGGTGGGTGATATTGAGCCTTTGGAAGGGGTGCAGAGGTGGGCCACTAGACTAATTCCCAGCATAAAGCATCTTCGTTATCAAGATCGGCTAAAAGAGTTGGGACTCTACACTTTAGAGAAGCGTAGACTTAGAGCTGATCTGACTGGTGTTTATTAGATAATGAAGAGAATAGATTGTGTTCCAGGTTGACCGTTTGTTCCAATTAATTAGGTTAGGGAGGACCAGGATTCACAAAATGAAGTTGTACGCGGCCAGATCTGGGTTAGATATCAGGAGGTGGTTCATTTCCCAGAGAATAGTGGACCTCTGGAACAGGCTGCCGGCTCATGCAGTGGATGCTGATTCGCTGGACCTGTTTCAGACTGGGGCGGAGATCACCTCTTCACAATCTATATTAACGATTTGGAGGAAGGGACCAAGTGTAACATATCAAAATTTGCAGATGATACAAAGATGGGAGGGAAAGTAGTGAGTGAGGAGGACATAAAAAACCTGCAAGGGGACATAGACAGGCTAAGTAAGTGGGCAGAGATTTGGCAGATGGAATACAACACTGGAAAGTGTGAGGTGATGCACTTTGGCAGGAAAAATCCTAGAGCAATTTATTATCTTAATGGCAAGAAACTGGAGAGTACTGAAGTGCAAAGGGATCTGGGGGTCCTGGTGCACGAAACTCAAAAGGTTAGTATGCAGGTGCAGCAAGTGATTAAGAAGGCAAATGGAATGTTGGCTTTCATTGCTAGGGGGATAGAATATAAAAATAGGGAGGTATTGCTTCAGTTGTACAAGGTATTGGTGAGACCGCACCTGGAATACTGCATACAGTTTTGGTGTCCTTACTTAAGGAAAGACATCCTTGCTCTCGAGGCAGTGCAAAAAAGGTTCACTCGGTTAATCCCGGGGATGAGGGGGTGGTCATATGAGGAGAGGTTGGGTAGATTGGGACTCTACTCATTGGAGTTCAGAAGAATGAGAGGCGATCTTATTGAAACATATAAGATTGTGAAGGGGTTGGATCGGGTGGATGCGGGGAGGATGTTCCCGATGACGGGTGAGACGAGAACTAGGGGACATAGTCTTAGAATAAGGGGCTGCTCTTTCAAAACTGAGATGAGGAGGAACTACTTCACTCAGAGGGTGGTAGGTCCATGGAATATGCTGCCACAAAAAGCTGTAGAAGCTACAACATTAATTAAATTTAAAACAGAAATAGACAGTTTCCTAGAAGTAAAGGGCATTAAGGGTTACGGGGAGCGGGCAGGAATTTGGACATGAGTCTAGGTTCGGATCGGTCATGGCCCTGTGGGTAGTGGAGCGGGCCCAGGGACACTGTAGCCTGATTCTGCTCCTATTTCGTGTGTGCAATTCTGTTAGATGCAGGAGATGGTTCTGTGATAGATAGTAGATTGGCGGTTAGGATCAGATCAGCCATGATCTTATTGAATGGCGGAGCAGGCTCGAGGGGCCGATTGGCCTACTCCTGCTCCTATTTCTTATGTTCTTATGTTCTTATGTACAGAAGGTAGGCACTGCAGGGAAATCAGGGCCAGAGTGGTGATCTGGACTAGTTTTGATTGCCTAGACGGGTCATATAGGAATATCCCAGATTCCCCCCCCCCCCCCCCCCCCCCCCCCCCCATTGGCCTGGGGTTTTTAAATCTGTTTTTTGCCTCTCCCAGGAGATCCCATGGTTTCGGGTGGGGTGGAGAGTGTACGTATTGTGATACACAAGATGTCGCATGTGGGACAGGCTGGATGGGCCAGAGGGTCAATGTTCCTGTTAAGCTGCGTGGCCGCACGGCGGTCTGGAGGTCCCACCTCTCGCTTTCCATGAATACATGAGCGACACTCCCTTAATCCGTTGTCTTTGCAGCACAGTTATGCAGGCTTCCATGGTGACCAGTCCTCCTTTTGTATCGACCATGAGGCCTGACTCAGCCTGGCCAGATCCAATTTATTTTTCCCTTTTTATGCAAAACTTTCTTTAATTTTTTTGTATATATATTAGTAGCATGAGTGGAACTGTATCTTGAAGTATACGTTGGCACCTTCAGGAGCAGAGGGGAGACGGTTGGTACGCTGTCACCCAGGCTCCTGTCCCTCGGAGCCAGTTCTCTTCCCATTCTTCAGCCGTCTGGACCCTAAGCTCTGGAATTCCTTCCCTAAACCTCGTCGCCTCTCTACCTCTCTCTCCTCCTTTAAAACGCTCCTTCAAACTCTTTGACCAAGCTTTTGGTCACTTGTCCTAATTTTGTCTGATTTATGCTCCTGTGAAGTACCTTGGGACGTTTTGCTTAGTGCAAGTTGTTGTCTCCTCCCCCAATAAAGTGTGTTTAATCTGGGTCGGGAGCAGCATTGTGGTTTATCATTTTGTTTCCTGCCTGAACAACATTTTCAGCGGTGTGACTGTAGGGTAAACACAGCCCGCTGTGACCTTGGTGAGGCAGGTTGAAGTGTGGAGCTGGGATTGTGGTCGGCTGGTACGGTACCACTGTAACGGAGCCTAATCGCTGCTCTGCTCCGCACACTGCCCTGGTTTCTGACGTCCTTGGCCAGTGGCCCAGTCAGTTTGATAGTCGGTAAGGATATAAATCTGAAATTAAAGCAGTACCTTCCTGGTTCTGTTAATGATTGTCTGTATTTATGGAAAGGGTGCAGCGAAGGTTCACTCGAGAGATGCCAGGAGCGAGAGGGTATAGTAATGTTAAACGGCTCGGAGAATCGGGACTAATGGAGCGAATCAGAGATCTTCAAGGTTCTGAGGTTTTGCGAGTGTAAATAGTGAAAGGTTGTTTCCCGCTGGGTGGTGAATCCTTTAAACGAGGGACTGTAAAGCGGGAATTATCACTGAGAATGAAGAGGGAAGTTCGAAGAATGGAATGCTTTACCTCCGGGCTGTCGAAACTGCAACATCGGTTAAAAGGGAATTGGGTACGTATTTAAAAAAGGAGGAAAATAAAAGGAGAGGGAAATGGGATTGGAGGAGAAAGCTCCAGTTGAGGATCCAGCACCGGCAGGAATGGCTGAATGGCCTCCCTCTGCTGGGGCACCAGGTGAATGGTTGTCGAGTACTTCACTTGTGACCTTTGAGCGTGCTCTCCTCATTTTGGTCTTAATGTTGTGGGGTCAGTTGAAGGGAAGTGGTCCCGAGCTTTCTTGCACCTCGGGGGGTGGTGGTGGTGGTGGGGGGGGGGGGAAAGAGACCCCTCCGGATCGGCACTGTAACTGAGGGAGGGACGGTCCCCACGGGACCGGTACTGTACCAGAGGGACCCCACGGGAACTGCTCTAGTACAACCCCCTTGCTGCTCACTGAGGGGGTGGATGGAAATGTGAAGATAAAGCTCGTGTACTCTGAGTGAATTGAACCGTCACCGCTGATTAATAAATGGCATCAGAGTTCAAATATATCCCCACACAAAGTTTGGGAAAAGTTGGAGAGAAGGATATTGGCAGTTGCATCGGTTGAATTGAGGGCAAAGTGCTGGTGTTTCTGATGTGAGAACAAAGTGGCACTTGCCGTGTGAAAATCAAATATTCATTTTAAACCACGCATTTATGTCGGGGTTTTTTTCCCCCTCTGCAGGTAACCATGGCGATGACCGGGCAGACGACCTCATACCCCACCATGAGCAATCACACAAAGGAGCGGGTCACCATTACAAAGGTTACCCTTGAAAACTTCTACAGTAACCTGATCGCGCAGCATGAAGAGAGAGAAATGAGGTAAGCATGTAGCACAGGGGGATCTTTGTGTACTTACTAATGTCTGTCTGCAGACTGGAAACAAGAGGGTGTTGTCATCAGCCCATTTACCCCGCACCAAAAATCAACGTGTGCTTTCTCCTACTCCATCCAGCCCTGTCTCCTCTCTCCCTCCTACTCCATCCAGCCCTGTCTCCTCTCTCCCTTCTACTCCATCCAGCCCTGTCTCCTCTCTCCCTCCTACTCCATCCAGCCCTGTCTCCTCTCTCCCTCCTACTCCATCCAGCCCTGTCTCCTCTCTCCCTCCGACTCCATCCAGCCCTGTCTCCTCTCTCCCTCCGACTCCATCCAGCCCTGTCTCCTCTCTCCCTCCGACTCCATCCAGCCCTGTCTCCTCTCTCCCTCCGACTCCATCCAGCCCTGTCTCCTCTCTCCCTCCGACTCCATCCAGCCCTGTCTCCTCTCTCCCTCCGACTCCATCCAGCCCTGTCTCCTCTCTCCCTCCGACTCCATCCAGCCCTGTCTCCTCTCTCCCTCCTACTCCATCCAGCCCTGTCTCCTCTCTCCCTCCTACTCCATCCAGCCCTGTCTCCTCTCTCCCTCCTACTCCATCCAGCCCTGTCTCCTCTCTCCCTCCTACTCCATCCAGCCCTGTCTCCTCTCTCCCTTCTACTCCATCCAGCCCTGTCTCCTCTCTCCCTTCTACTCCATCCAGCCCTGTCTCCTCTCTCCCTCCTACTCCATCCAGCCCTGTCTCCTCTCTCCCTCCTACTCCATCCAGCCCTGTCTCCTCTCTCCCTCCTACTCCATCCAGCCCTGTCTCCTCTCTCCCTTCTACTCCATCCAGCCCTGTCTCCTCTCTCCCTCCTACTCCATCCAGCCCTGTCTCCTCTCTCCCTTCTACTCCATCCAGCCCTGTCTCCTCTCTCCCTCTCCCCCCCCCCCCCCCCCCCCCCCCCCCCAAAAAAAAAGAAAACAAGGCCTTGCCCGATTCCTTTGCCTGTTGTCTGGCACTGATGTGCATTGATGTTTGGGTTTTTAACATGAGTCTCTCAAGTTGAATTAACCTTTGAAGTAACACCCTATTACTGACTATCTCTACTGATGGTAATGCAGCTCCCTCACAATTGAATGATGGAACAGGCTCAAGGGGCCTGTTCCTATGGGTGTGCACCTCCAGAGTAGTGACCATAATATGATTTGAGTCAAGGTTCAAATTGAAAGGGGAGTAAACCCAGGCACCAGATTGGATTAGGGCAGATTTTAGAAAGGGTGAGCTGGCTGACATGAGATGGAAATAGAAATTGGCGCACAGAATTGTCGATCAACAATGGGATATTTTTAAACAGGAGATTACAAAGGTGTGGAATAAATACTTACCTTTTAAAAAGGAGACTACTTCCGTGTGCCATGGATAAATACAGTGGTTAGAAACAAACTAAATTTGATGAAGAGGGCATATGGGGTCGAAAGGTATGATTAAAAATGAGAGTGTGAGAAAATAAGAAAGTAGGTTATTAGAAGAACAAGGAAAGCAAAAGGGAGTATGAGGAGAGAATGTCAAAGTATTCGACAAATATTTCAGTAAAAAACAAATCATTAAATGTGAGGTCGGACATATGAACATAGGAACTAGTAGCAGGAGTAGGCCAATACAGCCCATCAAGCCTGCTCCGCCATCCAATAAGATTATGGCTGATATTCTACATCACTTTCCCGCACTATCCCCATATCCCTTGATTTCCTTAGTGCCCAAAAATCTATCGATCTCCGCCTTGAATATACTCATCAACTCAGCATCCACAGCCCTCTGGGGTAGAGAATTCCAAAGATTCACAACCCTCTGAGTGAAGAAATTTCTCATCTCGGTCTTAAATGGCCGACCCCTTATCCTGAGACTATGCCCCCTAGTTCTAGACTCTGCAGCCAGGGGAAACAACCTCTCAGCATCTACCCTGCCAAGCCCTCTAAGAATTTTATACGTTTCAGTGAGATCACTTCTTATTCTTCTAAACTCCAGAGAATATCAGCCCATTCTACTCAATCTTTCAGCCATCTCATCCTAGGAATCAATCTAGTAAACCGACGTTGCACTCCCTCCAAGGTAACGAGACCAAAACTGGACACAGTACTCCATGTGTGGTCTCACCTATATAATTGGAGCAAGACTTCCTTACTCTTGTACTCCAACCCCCTTGCAATAAGGGCTAGCATACAATTTGCCTTCCTAATTGCTTATTGCATGTTAACTTTCTGTGATTCGTGTACAAGGACCTCTGAATACCAACGTTTACTAGTGTCTCACCTTTTAAAAAATATTCTGATTTTCCATTCTTCCTACCAAAGTGGATAATTTCACACTTCCCCACATTATATTCCGTCGGTCACCTTCTTGCCCAATCACTTTACCGGTCTTTATCCCTTTACAGCCTCTTCGCGCGCAACTCACAGCTTAAGTACCAGGGACCTGGTGAGGAAAGGATAGTGAGTCAGTAGAGGATGAGCAGAAATTGCCTGGGGATATTTAACAAAGACTTTGCATCAACATTTACAAAGCAGAAGGATATTTGGGGGTTGGAAAGGTAAATCCTGAACTTGTGAAAAACGAGATGAGAGCTATAATAAATAAAAGGAAAGTATTTGAGAAGTTTGTTAAGCTAAAGGAGGACAAGGTGCCGGGGTCTGATGGGATATATCCGAGGATCCGGAGGGAAATTGGGGGGAACCAGCAGCGGCCCGAGAAGTTCTAGTTCAGGGTTATACCAAGAGTGGAAGTGTGCTGGAGGATTGGAGAGGGAGCAATGTAATACCCATTGTCAAATAGATCCAGAGCGAACCCGGACAGTTAGCTCAGCGTCTGTGGTCAGGAAAGTTCTGGAATCTTTAATTAAGGATAAAATTACTAAATACCTAGATGAAGAGAAGGAGCCAACACTGATTTCAGAAAGGAAGATCATACTCGACAAATCTGATAGATCCTTTGATGAGGTGACAGATATGGTGGATGGGGGAATGCAGTGGATGTGGTGAACATGGACTTGCAGAAAGCCTTTAACAAGGCTGGAGAAGGTTAAGGGGTATGGAATTCAGGGGAGGAGAGCAAATTGGATTTAAAAACTGGTTAGAAGTGAGGAAACAGAGTAGAAGTTAAGGACAGTGTGTCAGGGTGATTGGAAGTGCAGCTACCGATCTGTTCAACCACACCCTCACCACCACCTTTGTCCTAGTCCCTATTAAAACAATTACTCTCTCTCACCCTGGCCGTTCCCCCTGGTATGGCCCTCATCTTCGCTCCCTTAGGTCCAAGGGACGGAGATGTGAACGGCTATGGCGGACAACTGGTTTAGCCATTTACTGCCAGATCTGGCTGGACCACATAAAGCATTTTTGGGTCCTGCTCTCGTCTGCCAAAATTGCTCACTATTCCAGAATCATTCTGGAATGCAAAGATAAACCCCGGCTTCTATTCTCAACTGCTAACTGTCTTCTTAAACCCCTGTCTCCTCCACCCTCACCTTCGACAACAAGTGTGAGGAGCTCGTGGACTTCTTTGTCTCTAAGATTGAGACCATCCGTTCAGCTGACTCTGCCACTTCCCTGCCCAAGCCCTGAACTCACATCTTTCTCCAGTTTCTCTCCGATCTCCCCTCATGACCTCTCCGTGCTCATCTTGTCCATGAGACCCACTTCCTGCTCCCTCGACCCTATTTCCACCAAATTGCTGATCACCCAACTTCCTTTTCTGGCTCCCATGTTAGCTGACATTGTTACCGGTTCTCTCTCCTCAGGTACTGTCCCCCTCTCCCTCAAATCTGCCGTCATCACCCCTCTCCTCAAAAAACAACCCTTGATCCCTCCATCCTTGCAAACTACGCCCCATCTCCAACCTCCCTTTCCTCTCCAAAGTCCTTGAACATGTCGCCTCCTAAATCCGTGCCCATCTCTCCCGGAACTCCATGTTTGACTCCCTCCGATCAGGTTTCCACCCCTGCCACAGTACCGAAACGGCTCTCATCAAAGTCACAAATGACATCCTTTGTGACTGTGACAAAGGGAAACTGTCCCTCCTCGTCCTTCTTGACTTGTCTGCAGCCTTTGACACGGTTGACCACTCCATCCTTCTCCAAAGCCTCTCCACCATCGTCCAGCTGGGTGGGACTGCACTCGCCTGGTTCCATTCTTATCTATCTAATCATAGCCAGAGAATCACCTGCAACGGCTTCTCTTCCTGCCCCCGCATCATTACCTCTGGTGTCCCCCAAGGATCTATCCTTGGCCCCCTCCTATTTCTCATCGACATGCTGCCCCTTGGTGACATCATCCGAAAACACAGCGTCAGTTTCCACATGTACACTGACGACACCCAGCTCTACCTCACCACCACTTCTCTCGACCCCTCCACGGTCTCTAAATTGTCAGACTGCTTGTCCGACATCCATATCTGGATGAGCAAAATTTTTCTCCAATTAAATATTGGGAAGACCAAAGCCATTGTTTTCGGTCCCCGCCACAAACTCCGTTCCCTAGCCACTGACTCCATCCCTCTCCCTAACATCTGTCTGAGGCTGAACCACACTGTTCGCAACCTTGGTGTCTCATTTGACCCTGAAATGAGCTTCCGACCACATATCCGCGGCATAACTAAGTCCGCTTATTTCCACCTCCATAACATTGCCCGTCTCCACCCCTGCCTCAGCTCATTCCGCTGCTGAAACCCTCATCCATGCCTTTGTTACCTCTAGACTTGACTATTCCAACGCACTCCTGACTAGCGCCTCACATTCTACCCTACGTAAACATGAGGTCATCCAAAACTCAGCTGCCCGTGTCCTAACTCGCCCCAAGTCCCGTTTGCTCATCACCCCTGTGCTCGCTGACCTACATTGGCTCCCGGTTAAGCAACGCCTTGATTTCAAAATTCTCATCCTTGTTTTCAAATCCCTCCATGGCCTCGCCCCTCCCTATCTCTGTAATCTCCTTCAGCCCCACAACCCCCAGAGATATCTGCGCTCCTCTAATTCTGCCCTCTTGCGCATCCCTGATCATAATCACTCAACCATTGGTGGCCGTGCCTTCTGTTATCTAGGCCCTAAGCTCTGGAATTCCCTCCCTAAAACTTTCTGTCTCTCTTTCCTCCTTTAAGACGCTCCTTAATACCTACCTCTTTGACCAAGCTTTTGGTGACCTGCCCTAATTTCTCCTTATGTGGCTCGGTGTCAAATGTTTTGTCTTCTAATACTCCTGTGAAGCGCCTTGGGACGTTTTACTGCGATGAAGGTGCTATATAAGTAGTCGTAGTAGCAGTAGTAGTAAAAAAACAGGGTTCTGTTCTGGGATCACTTTTGGATATTGGCTTCGAGGGAGTGGTGTCCATATTTGCAGGTGACACTGAAACAGGAGGCTTAGTAAATAATTCTGGGGACCAAAGGAAGCTGCAAAGGGATATTGCTAAAATGGTGGAATGGTCAATAAAAAGTATCGGATGGAATTGAATGTCAGTAAATGTGAGGTGGTGCACTTGGGTAACCAGGTGGTAATTATACTCGGACTGGGTGATGTGACCAGCTGAAGGATTTGGGGCCTCAGATCACGACATTAAAAGCAGCATCTCAAGTCATACAATCATAGAAACATAGAAACATAGAAACATAGAAACATAGAAACATAGAAACAAGGAGCAGGAGTAGGCCATTCGGCCCGTCGAGCCTGCTCCGCCATTCAATACGATCATGGCTGATCATCCAAATCCAGTACTCTGTCCCTGCTTTAATCCCCACAGTTCACATATCCCACCCTACCCCCGTAACCCCACTTATTTAATTCCCCCTATCATATCCCATCCTATCCCCATAACCCCACATATTTAATCCCCCCTAACACTAAGGGTCAATTTATCATAGCCAAATCAACCTAACCCACACATTTTTGGAGTGATGTGGAGTAACTATTTAAACCATGTTTAAAATGCAATCAGCCGTGAGGCAGCTTCTTGTTTCCTCAGCACTGATGGAAGGAAGAGCCCGTCCTGAAAACAGTCCCTTTGTATTTTTCCTGTTGCATTCTTTTCATGTTTTCCTTCCAATTTCCTCCTCCTTTGACGAGGTGTGCACAGTGCCGTAGGTGCCGGTCACCCTCTCTATTAACCTTGCACAAGGGCCCCTTCTTCACCCGTCAGCCTGCGTGGTGAATGTTAATGGGCTGTTGAACCAAGGGGGTCATCGTGGCCGTGTCCGATCGTGCCCTCACCCAACATTCGCGTGCACCCTTCCAGTGACCGCGACGAGGAGAGTAGCACCCGCTGATCATCACCCTCCCAAGCCCAGTGATGCTGAGGATAACTGCGGCACTCCATTCCAGGCTGAGGGCCCAACCTGGGCCGATGGCACAGACTGGGGGTTGGAGAGCTGTGACCCCCTGGTCTGGGGGTGTTGGGGGCCATGCCCCCTTCGGCCTGGGGTGGGTGTCGGGGGGCCGTGCCCCCCCTCGGCCTGGGGGTTTGAACCAGGAGAGGTTGTGTGTAAATACCGAGGGTGGTGGGGGGCTGTAGATTGGGTTGAATACTCCAGCTTGATGTGTGGATGCTGAGCTGTGGGGCAATGCTTGGGCTGTGAGCAGTCAGTTGGGAGGCTGAATCTAGAGTTGGAGTGTAAGCAGAGGGGCAATGGGGTCGGGCTGGGGGAGTGGAGAGAAGGCCCTCGTGGGGTCAAAGGTGACTGCTTTATGCTTCTGATCTGATTGGATTCTGCTCACCAAGTGACAATACCATGTGATCAGCATACGCCAATCTGATTGCACAAAAAGCACATGATGCAAGACACACCCCAGGTTTTAACTAAAAGTGAAAAGAGTTGAATATGAGCAGTGAGTCTTTTTCTTTCAAGATGTTGACTGCTTGCTAGACACCATGGTGTTGATCACCCCAGTAGCTGGCCCGAGTGACCATTGTTAATAATGTGTGTGAGTGTGAGCCCTGACTGAGAGTGGCCGGAGTGGAATCACAGTCGAGCCCCATACTATCCTGTCCTGGTGTGTACTCTCGCTCATTCACTGCTGGATAGTGATCATGAGCAGGAGCTCTGGCTCACTTCCCCTCCCTAGCGAAAGCGAGGTGTTGCACTTTCATCCCTGCTCTCACTGAGCTCTAGGTGAGGCTTTGGGTGAACAGGCTTCAGGAAAGGACTCAGACTTTTGAGTACTTGGACAAGACCGGAAGGAGAAAAAACAGCCAGTTTTCAGTTTTTAAAAAAACATTGACGTAATGGAAGATAAACTTGTAGTTTGTAAGTAGTGTATGAGAGGTGATTTCAAAAGGTAGGGAACTTTGTCAGCCTGTGTGTGTGTGTGTGTGTGTGTGTAGCAACATTGCCCTCTGGTGGTGCATGTTCAAAGTGCACGTGTATCCCCTCTTGTGTTATACACCCTGTCATCCACCTGGGCCCACTGTTTAAAAAGGAAGAAAGGACTGGTGCTGTAGTGTAATCTGTAATATTCCTTATTGTGTGTAAAAATATAAAATTTCAATTCCTAGCCCCGTTGGATTCCTGCCGCACAAGTGCCAGGACCATCTCCAACAACAGCAAGTCACAGAATCCCCACAGTGCAGATAGAGGCCATTTCGGCCCATCGAGCCTGCACCGACACATATCCCACCCTATCCCTGTAACCCCACATATTTAATCCCCCCCTAACACTAAGGGTCAATTTATCATAGCCAAATCAACCTAACCCGCACATCTTTGGACTGTGGGAGGAAACCGGAGCACCTGGAGGAAACCCACGCAGACACGGGGAGAATGTGCAAACTCCACACAGACAGTCACCCGGGTCCGGATTCGAACCCGGGTCCCTGGTGCTGTGAGGTAACAGTGCTAACCACTATGCCAGTGATATTCAATGGCATTACCATCGTCAAATCCCCCACCTTCAACATCCTGGAGTCACTATTAACCAGAAACTCAACTGGACCAGCCCCGTAAATGTCGTGGTTACGAGAGCAGGTTATAAGCTAGGTATGCTGTGGCGAGTGTCTCACTTCCTGACTCCCCAAAGCCTTTCCACCATCTACAAGGCACAAGTCAGGAGTGTGATGGAATACTCTCCACTTGCCTGGGTGAGTTGCAGCTCCAACAACATTCAAGCAGCTCCAACAACATTCAAGAAGCTCGACACCATCCAGGACAAAGCAGCCCGCTGATCGGCACCCCATCCACCACCTTAAACATTCACTCCCTCCACCACCGGCGTACCGTGGCTGCAGTGTGTATCATCTACAAGATGCACTGCAGCAACTCGCCAAGGCTTCTTCGGCAGCACCTCCCAAACCCGCGACCTCTTCCACCTAGAAGGACAAGGGCAGCAGACGCATGGGAACACCACCACCTCCAAGATTCCCTCCAAGTCACACACCATCCTGACTTAGAATTATATCGCCGTTCCTTCATCGTCGCTGGGTCAAAATCCTGGAACTCTCTCCCTAACAGCACTGTGGGAGTACCTTCACCACACGGACTGCAGCGGTTCAAGAAGGCGGCTCACCACCACCTTCTCAAGGGCAACTCGGGATGGGCAATAAATGCTGGCCTTGCCAGTGACGCCCATGACTATGTCCATGTCGGGATGGTGTGTGACTTGGAGGGGAACTTGGAGGTGGTGGTGTTCCCATGAACCTTCTGCCCTTGTCCTTCTCGATGGTAGAGGTCGCTGGTTTGGGAGGTGCTGTTAAAGAAGCCTTGGTGAGTTGCTGCAGTGCATCTTGTAGATGGTACACACTGCAGCCACAGTGCGCTGGTGGTGAAGGGAGTGAATGTTTATGGTGGTGGATGTGGTGCCGATCAAGCGGGCTGCTTTGTCCTGGATGATTGTTGCAGCTGCACCCAACCAGGAAAATCAAAGGGCATAATGCCCGGCTATGGATCTGACTCTCGGACAATATTGATGTACGAGGCATAAAGCATCGTCCTACGTGAGGAAATGGAAAGATCCTTGGTGTCAGGCTTGTATGATAAATCTTGTGCACACTCACTGAGGTGGTGCAGAAATTTGCATAGTTAATGAAGGAATAATTGGAATGTAACTTCCCTCAAACTAATTTTCCATGTAATTGTTTTTGGAGGGGGTGGGTGCTCATTGCTCTTTCCCTCTGCCCTGACTCCTGGCCTTGGTTGGATACTGCTTCTGGAAACGGGGCTGGTCGCCTTTCTAATGCTGACTTGAAAGAAAAAGAAAGACATGCATTTCTATAGCGCCTTTGATGACCACCGGACGTCTCAAAGCACTTTACAGCCAATGAAGTAGTTCTTGAAGTGGAGTCACTGTTTGTTTGTCACTGACTTGACTGTGTTTGAAATGGGAATTCTGCCCAAAGCACTGAGAATCTTTATTTATCTTGACAACTTTTTGTTTCCTCTTTAGGCAACGGAAGTTGGAAAAAGTAATGGAAGAAGAAGGCCTAGGAGATGACGAGGTAATTGTGTTTAGTTTGCCTTTTAGTCTTGGCAAGGCCGAGACTAGCTCGGGTGAAGTGAGAAGTCCTGTGCCCGCGGGGTCACTGTTCTTTCAGCTAGCTCTGTTGGTCTAACATTCAGTAGAAAACCGATTAGCTGCTGCATGTGGAAGCATATCTATAGTGCCTTTCTCAGCCTCATGGCCGGCCCAAAGTGCTTTGCAGCCAATTAAGTACTAGAGTGTAGTCACTGGGAATGTGGGAAACACGGCAGCCATATTGCGCACAGCAAGCTCCCACAAACAGCAATGAGATAAATGACCAGATCATCTGTGTTAGTTATGTTGGTTGAGGGATAAATATTGCCCAGGACTCTGGGAGAACTCCCCTGCTCTTCAAAATATTGCCGTGGGATCTTTTATGTCCACCTGAGAGGGCAGACGGGGCCTCGGTTTAACATCTCATCCGAAAGATGGTACCTCCGACAGTGTAGCACTAGATTTTGTGCTCAAGTCTCTAGTGGGACTTATACTCGCAACCTTCTGCCTCGGACGAGAGTGCTACCCACCCTGCCACATCGGTGAGATATAGTACAGTCTTGCTTGTTAAATGTGCAGTGTTAAAATTGCAATGAATTTGTAGTCACTTGCACTTGTGTAGTTTTCTTTTGCACAACTGTCTGTGTAAAAAGACGCTGCAGTCCAGCGAGAAGCTTCTCTCCAGTTGTGATGCTGGTGTGACGTTTCAGTTCGGTCTGGGCCTGGTAAACTAACTGGTACAAGCGATCATTTTCCTCGTGCCTAGCAGGTGTATCGTAAAACTGACCAGGATCCCGATTGTGGGTGGGGACAGGAGTCGACAGCAAGTTGCTTGTAACCTGATTTGTATATGAAGCAGGATTAACATTCATAGGAATAGGAGTCGGATATTTAGCCCCTTGAGCCTGTTGTGCCATTCAGTCAGGTCATGACTGATCTCGACCTCAACTCCGTACTCAATAGGGTGATCTAATAAAGGTGTTTAAAATGATAAAGGGATTTGCTAGGATAGATGCATTCAGGGACTGACCTGTGTCGTAGGGACTAACGCGGGGCCCCGTGTGCCCTCGAACCCTGGGGGCGGGGCCCCGTGCGCCCTCGGACCCTGGGGGCGGGGCCCCGTGCGCCCTCGGACCCTGGGGGCGGGGCCCCGTGCGCCCTCGGACCCTGGGGGCGGGGCCCCGTGCGCCCTCGGACCCTGGGGGCGGGGCCCCGTGCGCCCTCGGACCCTGGGGGCGGGGCCCCGTGCGCCCTCGGACCCTGGGGGCGGGGCCCCGTGCGCCCTCGGACCCTGGGGGCGGGGCCCCGTGCGCCCTCGGACCCTGGGGGCGGGGCCCCGTGCGCCCTCGGACCCTGGGGGCGGGGCCCCGTGCGCCCGCGGACCCTGGGGGCGGGGCCCCGTGCGCCCGCGGACCCTGGGGGCGGGGCCCCGTGCGCCCGCGGACCCTGGGGGCGGGGCCCCGTGCGCCCTGGGGGCGGGGCCCCGTGCGCCCGCGGACCCTGGGGGCGGGCACCTGGAGGGTGCGATATGTGGTTATCACAAAGATCAGTACCGATGAGGGCCATTCAATCCATAGTAACCTATTGCACTGCTCCCATCACTTTAACTGGAGAATGACTTGAGAGGTTTTGCCTGTCCTTTTTTTAAGTTCATTCTTGGGATGTAGATTTATTGCCCATCCCTAGTTGCCCAGAGAAGGTGGTGAGCCGCCGCCTTGAACCGCTGCAGTCCGTGTGGTGAAGGTACTCTCTCAGTGCTGTTAGGGAGGGAGTTTCATGATTTTGACCCAGCGATAATATACTTCCAAGTCAGGATGGTGTGTGACTTGGAGGTGGTGGTGTTCCCGTGCCCCTGCTGCCCTTGTCCTTCTAAGCGGCGGGTTTGGGAGGTGATGTCCTACCCCACAGACTCTAGATTGGTGCTTCCGGTTGTGATATTGGGAACGGTGGGCTGTGAAGAATACCTGGAACTTTGCCCATGTTTGGGTTTGACCGAATGTTCCCTGTTAACTCTAGAAGCGGATGAGAAGATCCCAACACGCCAGGAAGGAGACTGAGTTCTTACGGCTGAAAAGGACCAGACTGGGGCTGGATGATTTTGAATCCCTAAAGGTCATAGGTCGAGGCGCATTCGGGGAGGTAAGGCTGACCTGACCTACTCTTTGTAAGAAATCTGACCGCTGGAAAGGGCAGCGAGCCCATCCCCAGACGTGTCTGAGCGATTTGTTCAGGAATAGAGAAATCCACATCTTGTGGCGCATGTGGCATTTACTGGTAGCGCATTGTGAGACTGTGCTGTCTCCTCACTAGCCCTCAATGCATCCCATGGCTAGAATCCCTTTTAATATAGCTTTGAATAAACTTCTGATCAGTGGCGAATCAGTCGACATTTCACACTTGCTGAAGTTCGGTGGGTTTTTAGTTAACCGGTTAAAGAAAGAAAGACTTGTATTTATACAGCGCCTTTCACGAATTCAGGACGTCCCAAAGCGCTTTACAGTCAATGAAGTAGTTTTGAAGTGTAGTCACTGTTGTAATGTATAAAACGGCAGCCGATTTGCGCACAGCAAGCTCCCATAAACAGCAATGAGGTAATAACCAGATAATCTGTTTTTTTTTTGTGGTGATGATTGAGGGATAAATATTGGCCAAGACATGGGGAGAACTTCCCTACTCTTCAAAATAGTGCCGTGGGATCTTTGACGTCCACCTGAGGAGGCAGACCGGGCCTTAGTTTAACGTCTCAGCTGAAAGACGGCACCTCCAACAGTGCAGCACTCCCTCCGCACCGCACTGGAGTGTCAGCCTGGATTATGTGCTCCGGTCTCTGGAGTGGGACTTGAACCCACGACCTTCTGACTCGGGCAAGAGAGAGTGCTGCCCACTGAGCCACAGCTGACACACGATAAATTGGCCGTGTTCAAATGAAGTAAAATAAGACTCAGTTGGTGATTTGCTGTCTGCCATTTACAGGTGCGTCTCGTACAGAAGAAGGACACAGGTCACATCTACGCCATGAAGATCTTGCGCAAGTCGGACATGCTGGAAAAGGAGCAGGTAGGGAGCTTTGTAACCATCATAACCTGGTTTGCCACCTTTCCCATTGGTATTCCTTCCCCTCCCAAATCTGGAGGAGCCCGGGAAAGGTTCTCTACCCTGTGACCTCTCCACCCCTCCCCCTGAAACAGAACCTGCTCCTGCTCCATCCAAGGCTGATGGCCGTGTCTGTCTGAGGACTTTGCACTGTTGTGTTGAACGGGGCTGACACCTTGTCCTTGGAGTGGCTGGATCCGGGAGGAATGTGCGGGTGCTGAATGTTCCATGTACTGACCCTCCTTGTGTGTAATGTGTTCACAAAATACTCTCTAAATATCCGTGCTGACTCGAGTTCGCTTCTGACTAGAGAACATGAGCAGCTTCTTGTTTGCATGTACTCGAGACTGCTGCAGAAGGATTTCAATAACATGTACTGCTGGGGGAGAGGGGGTGTGACATTTTTAACTGTGACAAACACCCAGCAGAACAGTTCTGGATCCTGTGCTTCCTAACCCGGCTGTGTTTGGAGAGAGCGTGTGGAGCTGTGTAATGCAGGGTGAAGGCCAACTGTGTCGGTCTGTGTCACTGGTGCTGGGAGCAATCTGATTTAAGAGTATCAAATGCTAAAGTGTATTGGTAGCAGGGTGGTGGATGTGTTTTGTGTTTTATGTGTCTATGCAGGGGTCGGATTGGCGGGGGGAGGAATGGTGTCGGGTGCTGGGAGGTGTCGCTTGTTTGTGTGTGTATGGGGGTGTCAGCTGGGTTGGGGGGGGTGGTATCTGGTTGAGTGTTGGGTGACTATTCCTGGCCATGGTGAGTGGGCTGCCAGTGCTGTTCTGACATTGGGCCTGTCCACGTCACACGGGCTTGTGCTCTGTCGGGGGAAGGGTGGCCAGTCCTCGGAGTGGGTCGGTGCACTGTTGAGTTTCTCCCCCCCCCCCCCCCCCCCCCCAAGCGCCCTACTATTCGGCGGTGGAACACTGCCTGTGACAGCAAAACCTTTTGGGTTACCTTTTCATGGATTTGTGAAAGGGAAATCATGCTTGACAAATCTTCTGGAATTTTTTGAGGATGTTTCCAATAGGGTGAACGGGGGGAACCAGTCGATGTGGTGTATTTGGACTTTCAGAAGGCCTTCGACAAGGTCCCACACAAGAGATTGGTGTGCAAAGTTAAAGCACATGGGATTGGGGGTAATGTGTTGACGTGGATTGAGAACTGGTTGGCACACAGGAAACAAAGAGTAGGAGTAAATGGGTACTTTTCAGAATGGCAGGCAGTGACCAGCGGGGTACCGCAGGGTTCGGTGCTGGGGCCCCAGCTGTTTACATTATATATTAATGATTAGGACGAAGGGATTAATTGTAATATCTCCAAATTTGCGGATGACACTAAATTGGGAGGCAGTGTGAACAATGAGGAGGATGCTAGGAGGCTACAGAGTGACTTGGACAGGTTGGGTGAATGGGCAAATGTATGGCAGATGAAGTACAATGTGGATAAATGTGAGGTTATCCACTTTGGTGGTAAAAATAGGGAGGCAGACTATTACCTGAATGGTGGCAGATTAGGGAAAGGGGAGGTGCAACGAGACCTGGGCGTCATGGTACATCAGTCACTGAAGGTGGGAAGGCAAGTGCAGCAGGCAGTCAAGAAAGCAAATGGCATGATGGCCTTCATAGCAAGGGGATTTGAGTACAGGAGTAGGGAGGTGATGCTGCAGTTGTACAGGGCCTTGGTGAGGCCACACCTGGAGTATTGTGTGCAGTTTTGGTCTCCTAACTTGAGGAAGGACATTCTTGCTATTGAGGGAGTGCAACAAAGGTTCACTAGATTGATTCCTGGGATGGCCAGACTGACATATCAAGAAAGACTGGATCAACTGAACTTGTATCCTCTGGAGTTCAGAAGAATGAGGGGGGATCTTATAGAGACGTTTAAAATCCTGACTGGTTTAGACAAATTAGATGCGGGCAGAATGTTTCCAATGTTAGGGGAAACTAAAACCAGGGGTCACAGTCTAAGGATAAAGGGGAAGCCATTTAAGACTGAGATGAGGAGGAACTTCTTCACCCAGAGAGTGGTGAATCTGTGGAATTCTCTACCACTGAAGATTGTTGAGGCCAGTTCGCTAAATATATTCAAAAGGGAGTTAGATATAATACTCACAACTAGGGGGATCAAGGGGTATGGCGAGAAAGCAGGAATGGGGTACTGAGGTAGCATGTTCAGCCATGAACGCATTGAATGGCGGTGCAGGCTCGAAGGACCGAATGGTCTACTCCTGCACCTATTTTCTATGTTTCTATGTTTTCCGGAAGCACCAAGTGATGCGGCCGTTCCTGCAGACACCCCATTTCACAGAGCCGGATTAAAACGGAGTGTACTTAAACAGAGTGTTTTATTTGGAAAGAGTGGGAATTTCTGGTAAGTATTGGGTAAGTAGTAGATGTAAAAAGTGAAATTTAGTTTAACATTTTGATTTTAACCTCGAACTTTAAAAACTCTAGTTAACAGAAGCTGCCTGCCAGTGGCAGTTAGCTGTAAGTGTTTGTCTTGAGTCGGAGCTAATGACCAGGAGCAGGGGAGCTGAGTCAGCACTTGTAAATTGGGTGAGGCTCCTAGAGTATAAGGGTAAACAGGTCGGTAGAGCACAGCGGTCTGCACAGAGCAGGATTAAAACCGAGTGTTCTTAAACAGAGTGTTTTATTTGGGAATTCAGAGAAGAGGCTGCTTTTTGCCTACACTATTTGTAGTGCTTTGTGTTACAGGTAGATATTTAATTTCAGTGCCCATAACTTAATCTAGATCAAGTAGTCAAGAAACTACACTGTAAACTAAGTTACCTATTTACAAATTAAATTAAATAAAACAAGGTCATATAGGGATGGCAGTGCAGGAGGTGTGCCGCAACTGCAGCATGTGGGAGTTTGTGGAGAGCATTGTGATCCCGGAAAACCATGTTTACAGTAAGTGACTGCATCTTGAGGAACTTCAGCTCAGAGTTTGAGCTGGAGTCTGGGGTGCAGACATTGCAGGGCATCAGGGATGGGGAGTGTTACCTGGACACTTTGATCCAGGAGGCAGTCACACCCCTTAGGTTAGGTAGTGGTACAAGTCTCGTTAGTGGTCAGGGACAGGAGGCTGTGACTGCAACTCAGGCAGTTAAGGGGACCCCAGGTGCAGTGCTGGAGGAGCCTCAGCCTTTGCCCTTGTCCAACGGGTATGAGGTTCTTGCTGCCTGTGTGGATGAAGGAAAAGCCTGCAGGATGGATGAGCAGGCTGACCATGGCACCATGGTGCAGGAGGCCATTCAAGTGAGGGGAGTGAAAGGGAATGTAGTTGTGGTAGGGGACAGTATAGTCAGTGAGATAGATACTGTTCTCTGCAGCCGCGACCGAGAGTTCCGAAGGTTGTGTTGCCTGCCCGGTGCCAGGGTTAAAGACATCATCTCATGGCTGGAGGGGAACTTGGAGGGGGAGGATTCAGTTGTCGTGGTCCACGTGGGAACCAATGACATAGCTAGAACTAGGAATGAGGTTCTGCTGAGGGAGTTTGAGGAGCTAGGATCCAAATTAAAAAGCAGAGCCTCAAAGGTAATAATCTCTGGATTGTTACCTGAGCCACGCGCTAATTGGCATCGGGACAAACCGATTAGAGGTTTAAATGCATGACTCAAAGAGTGTGTGGGAGGAAGGGGTTTCAGTTCATGGGGCACTGGCACCAGTACTGGGGAAAGAGGGAGCTGTTCCGTTGGGACAGGCTCCACTTAAACCAGGCTGGGACCAGCGTCCTGGTGAACCGAACAACTGGGGCAGTAGACAGGGCTTTAAACTAATGAAGGGGAGTGGTGGGAGGATTCAGGAAAGAGTAAATTTAAAATCAGCGAGAGAAATGTCAAGGCTCCAGAGTATAGTTTTGGGTAAAAATAAGCAGAGTGAGTCAAGAAGCGACAGAGAGAGTAACAAAGGTAATAAGGCATCAGTGACTGAGGTGATATCAGGGGAAAATAGAAATAAGCTAAAGGCACTATATCTGAATGGGCGAAGCATTCGCAACAAAATAGATGAATTAATAGCGCAGATAGAAATTAATAGGTTTGATCTAATAGCCATTATGGCGATCGTGGCCAAGGTTGGGAACTAAATATTCCAGGATACTTAACTTTTAGAAGAGATAGGCAAAATGGAAGAGGAGGAGGGGTAGCCCTGATAAGGGATTGGATAAAGACAGTAGAGAGAAAGGATCTTAGCTCTGAAAATCAAGAAGTAGAATCAGTTTGGGTGGAGCTAGGAAACAGCAAGGGGCAGAAAACATTGGTGGGAGCTGTATATAGGTCCCCAAACAGTAGTTGTAATGTAGGGCAGAGTATAAATCTGGAAATTAGAGGCGTATGCAACAAGGATAATACAACAATCATGGGGAACTTTAATCTACATATATAGACTGGGCAAACCAAATTTGCAGTAATAGTGTGGAGGAATGTATGCAAGATCGTTTTCGAGATCAGTATGTTGAGGAACCAACTAGGGAACAGGCTATTTTAGATCTAGTATTGTGCAACAAGAAAGGGTTAACTAATAATCTTGTAGTAAAGGGGCCTTTAGGGAAGAGTGACCATAATATGATAGAATTTTACATTGAGTTTGAAAGTGATTTAGTTAAATCCGAAACTAGGGTCTTAAATCTAAACAAAGCAAACTACATAGGAATGAGGGGCGAGTTGGCTAAGGTAGATTGGAAAACTATATTAAAAGGTTGACTGTAGAGAAGCAATGGCTAGCATTTAAAGAAATAATACATAATTTACAACAAATATACAGTCCTTTAAGGCACAAAAACCCCACAAGAAAAGTAGTCCAACCGTGGCTAACAAGAGAAGTTAAAGATACTATGAGATCAAAGGAAGAGGCTTACAGTGTTGCCAAAAAGAGTAGTAAGCCTGAGGATTGGGAGGATTTTAGAATTCAGCAAAGGAGGACCAAGAAATTCATAAAGAAAGGGAAAATAGAATATGAGAGTAAACTAGCGAGAGACATAAAAACAGACTGTAAAAGTTTCTATAGTTAAGCAAAAAGGAAAAGATTAGCGAAAGTAAATGTGGGTCCCTTACAGGCTGAGACAGGAGAAATTATAATGGGGAATAAGGAAATGACAGAGAAATTAAATAAATACATTGGGCTGGATTTTGTCTTGGGGTCGGGTTGGGGTCGTGTAATCCGCATTTCGTGTTTCCCCCCCGACTCCAGATTAATGTGGATGCCTAATGCAATTTTCACTTAATTGGGCAATTGAGTTGCAGCATGTGGGAACCCATGACCTAATTAGTGGTTTCAATCTGAAACCCGCCTCTGATGATGTCATCATTGCTGACTGCCTGCTCTCAGAGATTGTGTGGCTGCTGGTGAGAGAGGACCTTTCTGCATTGCTTCTGATGTGAGTGGACCTGGATGAATATATGAGAGAGAGAGAGAGAGAATGAATTTTTTTTGCATCCAGGTCCTCTCACAGCAAAGGCCAGGCAGTCTCTGAAGACATCCAATGCAGCAGCATCAGAGGTGACTTTCAGACCTAATACTACTACTACCTTCATCACATCTCCGTTGTAATAGTGCACCTGCAGCTGATAGTCAGCTATCTACTTGTGCTCCCGCCAGGTTTCACTGGAGTGTTTCACACCAGGCGTGCTTCACATCAGAAAAGGGTTAAACTAGCTACAATGTTTCAAAATAGCATTACAGACCCAATTTAGAGCTTGTTAAGGGCTTTAATGGCCTCTCCCGCCTCTTGCAGGCGGGAGCGAGTCGGGAACCCCGCAACTGATTTTGTCAAAATTGCGTGGAGGCGGGATGGGGTCGGAAACCCCGACCCCGCAAATTTAACCCCCCGCACGCCTCCAAACCCGACTCCATGGGTCATTCACAATCCAGCCCATTGTGTCTGTCTTCACGGAAGAAGATGCAAAAAACTTCTTGGAAATAGTGGAGAACCAAGGGTCTAGTGAGAATGAGGAACTGAGAATTTTTTTTTATTCGCTTATGGGATGTGGGCATCACTGGCAAGGCCAGCATTTATTGTCCATTCCTAGTTGCCCTTGAGAAGGTGGTGGTGAGCTGCCTTCTTGAACCACTGCAGTCCGTGTGGTGAAGGTACTCCCACGGTGCTATTGGGGAGGGAGTTCCAGAATTTTGACCCAGCGACGATGAAGGATCGGCGATATTCCTCTAAGTCAGGATGGTGTGTGACTTGGAGGGGAACTTGGAGGTGGTGGTGTTCCCATGCGTCTGCTGCCCTTGTCCTTCTAAGTGGAAGAGGTCGCGGGTTTGGGAGGTGCTGCCGAAGAAGCCTTGGCGACTTGCTGCAGTGCATCTTGTAGATGGTACACACTGCAGCCACGGTACGCTGGTGGTGGCAGGAGTGAATGTTTAAGGTGGTGGATGGGGTGCCAATCAAACGTGCTGCTTTGTCCTGGATGGTGTCGAGCTTCTTGAGTGTTGTTGCAGCTGCACTCACCCAGGCAAGTGGAGAGTATTCCATGACACTCCTTACTTGTGCCTTGTAGATGGTGGAAAGGCTTTGGGGAGTGAGGAGGTGAGACACTCGCTGCTGAATACCCAGCCTCTGACCTGCTCTTGTAGCCACAGTATTTATGTGGCTGGTCCAGTTAAGTTTCTGGTCAATGGTGACCCCCAGGATGTTGATGGTGGGGTATTCAGCGATGGTAATGCCGTTGAATGTCATGGGGAGGTGGTTAGACTCTCGCTTGTTGGAGATAGTCATTGCCTGGCACTTCTATGGCGCGAATGTTACCTGCCACTTATCAGCCCAAGCCTGAACGCCGTTCAGGTCTTGTTGCATGCGGGCATGGACTGCTTCATTATCTGAGGAGTTCTGAATGGCGCTGAACACTGTGCAGTCATCAGCGAACATCCCCATTTCTGACCTTATGTTGGAGGGAAGGTCATTTGATGAAGCAGCTGAAGATGGTTGGGCCTAGGACACTGCCCTGAGGAACTCCTGCAGCGATGATTATTGACCTTCAATCACCACAACCATCTTCCTTTGTGCTTGGTGTGACTCCAGCCAGTGGAGCGTTTTCCCCCTGATTCCCATTGACTTCAGTTTTACTAGGGCTCCTTGATGCTAGACTCGGTCAAATGCTGCCTTGATGTCTAGGGCAGTCACTTTCACCTCGCCTCTGGAATTCAGCTCCTTTGTCCATGTTTGGACCAAGGCTGTAATGAGGTCTGGAGCCGAGTGGTCTTGGCGGAACTCAAACTGGGAATCAGTGAGCAGGTTATTGGTGAGTAAGTGCCGCTTGATAGCACTGTCGATGACACCTTCCATCACTTTGCTGATGATTGAAAGTAGACTGATGGGGCGGTAATTGGCCAGGTTGGATTTGTCCTGCTTTTTGTGGACAGGACATACCTGGGCAGTTTCCCACATTGTCTGATAGATGCCAGTGTTGTAGCTGTACTGGAACAGCTTGGCTAGAGGCGCGGCTAGTTCTGGAGCACAAGTCTTCAGCACGATAGCAGGGATGTTGTCGGGCCCATAGCCTTTGCTGTATCCAGTGCGCTCAGCCGTTTCTTGATATCACGTGGAGTGAATCGAATTGGCTGAAGACTGGCTTCTGTGATGGTGGGGACCTCGGGAGTAGGCCGATATGGATCGTCCACTCGGCACTTCTGGCTAAAGATGGTTGCAAACGCTTCAGCCTTGTCTTTTACACTCACGTGCTGGGCTCCACCATCATTGAGGATGGGGATATTCATGGAGCCTACTCCTCCTGTTAGTTGTTTAATGGTCCACCACCATTCACGACTGGATGTGGCAGGACTGCAGAGCTTTGATCTGATCCGTTGATTGTGGGATCACTTAGCCCTGTCTATAGCATGCTGCTTCCGCTTTTTAGCATGCATGTAGTCCTGTGTTGCAGCTTCCCCAGGTTGGCACCTCATTTTTAGGTATGCCTGGTGCTGTTCATGGCTTGCTCTTCTACACTCCTTATTGAACCAGGGTTGGTCCCCTGGCTTGGTGGTAATGGTAGAGTGAGGCATATGCCAGGGCCATGAGGTTACAGATTGTGGTGGAATACAATTCTGCTGCTGCTGATGGCCCACAGCGCCTCATGGATGCCCAGTTTTGAGCTGCTAAATCTGTTCTGAATCTATCCCATTTAGCACAGTGGTAGTGCCACACAACACGATGGAGGGTGTTCTCAGTGTGAAGACGGGACTTCGTCTCCACAATGACTGTGCGGTGGTCACTGCTACTAATACTGTCATGGACAGATGCATCTGCGACAGGTAGATTGGTGAGGACGAGGTCAAGTAGGTTTTTCCCTCGTGCTAGTTCTCTCACCACCTGTCGCAGGCCCAGACTGGCAGTTACGTCCTTCGGGACTCGGCCAGCTCGGTCAGTAGTGGTGCTACCGAGCCACTCTTGGTGATGGACATTGAAGTCCACCACCCAGAGTACATTCTATGCCCTTGCTACTCTCAGTGCTTCTTCCAAGTGGTGTTCAACATGACGGAGTACTGATTCATCAGCTGAGGGAGGGCGGTAGGTGGTAATCAGCAGGAGGTTTCCTTGCCCATGCTTGACCTGAAGCCATGAGACTTCATGGGGTCCAGAGTCAATGTTGAGGACTCCCAGGGCCACTCCTTCCCGACTGATTACCACTGTGCCACCACCCCTGGTGGGTCTGTCCTGCGGTGGGACAGCACATACCCAGGGATGGTGATGGAGGAGTTTGGGACATTGGCTGAAAGGTGTGATTCTGTGAGTATGACTATGTCAGGCTGTTGCTTGACTAGTCTGTGCGACAGCTCTCCCAATTTTGGCACAAGTCCCCAGATGTTGGTGAAATTAGTATTAGAAAAAAAATAGTACTGGAGAAATTAATGGGACTGAAAGCCGATAAATCCCCTGGACCCGATGGCCTACATTCTAGGGTTTTGAAAGAGTTGGCTATAGAGATAATGGATGCATTGGTTGTCATTTTCTAAAATTCCATAGATTCTAGAATGGTTCCCGCGGATTGGAAGGTAGCACTCCCCACTATTGAAGAAAGGAGGGAGAGAGAAAACGGGAAACTACAGACCAGTTAGCCTGACAGTAGTAGGGAAAATGCTAGAATCTATTATTAAGGACGTGGTAACAGGGCACTTAGAAAATAATAATAGGATTGGGCAGAGTCAAAACGGATTTATGAAAGAGAAATCGTGTTTGACAAATCTGTTAGAATTTTTTGAGGTTGTAACTAGCAGAATAGATAAAGGGGAACCAGTGGATGTGGTGTATTTGGATTTTCAGAAGGCATTCGATAAGGTGCCACACAAGAGGTTATTAAACAAAATTAGGGCTCCTGGGATTGTGGGATAATATACTAGCATGGATTGGTTAGCAGACAGAAAACAGAGAGTAGGAATAAACGGGTCATTTTCGGGTTGGCAGGCTGTAACTAGTGGGGTACCGCAAGGATCAGTGCTTGGGCCTCAGCTATTCGCAATCTATATCAATGATTTGGATGAGGGGACCAAATGTAATATATCCAAGTTTGCTGATGATACAACGCTGGGTGGGAATGTAAGTTGTAAGGAGGATGCAAGGAGGTTTCAAGGGGAGATAGACAGGCTAAGTAAGTGGGCAAAAACATGGCAAATGGAATATAATGTGGAGAAATGTGAAGTTATCCACTTTGGTAGGAAAAATAGAAAAGCAGAGTATTTTTTAAATGGTGAGAGATTGGGAAATGTTGTTCAGAGGGACCTGGGTGTCCTTGTACACGAATCACTGAAAGTTAACATGCAGCTATAGCAAGCAATTAGGAAAGCAAATGGTATGTTGGCCTTTATTGCAAGAGGATTTGAGAATAAGAGTAAAGACGTCTTACTGCAATTATATAGGGCCCTGGTAAGATCACACCTGGAGTATTGTGTACAGTTTTGGTCTCCTTACCTAAGGAAGGATATACTTGCCATAGAGGGAGTGCAACAAAGGTTCACCAGACTGGTTCCTGGGATGGGGGGTTTGTCCTATGAGGACAGATTGAGTAGACTAGGCCTATATGCTCGAGAGTTTAGAAGAATGAGAGGTGATCTCATTGAAAGATACAAAATTCTTACAGGGCTTGACGGGGTAGATGCAGGGAGGATGTTTCCCCTGGCTGGGGAGTCTAGAACCAGGGGTCACAGTCTCCGAGTAAGGGGTTGGCCATTTAGGACTGAGATGAGGAGAAATTTCTTCACTCAGAGGGTGGTGAATCTTTGGAATTCTCTACCCCAGAGGGCTGTTGAGTATATTCAAGACAGAGAGTGATAGATTTTTGAATATTAAGGGAATCAAGGGATATGGGGATAGAGCAGGAAAGTGGAGATGAGGTCGAAGATCAGCCATGATCTTATTGAATGGCGGAGCAGGCTCAAGGGGCCAAATGGCTGACTCCTGCTCCTATTTCTTATGTTCACCTCGTGCGTTATGTTGATACGTGACTGCAGGATTCTATCCCGTGCCCCCGAGGTACCCAACTGTATCCCCCTTGCGGCAGACTAAATAAAATGGCTAAATATATTGTCCACTGGCTTGCCTGCCAGTGCAGTGGGTAACTGAACTGACTGGTGAGGTTACTGAGCTGTACAGACCAGAAGGTGCAGTTTCGATCACTGGTCTGTGCTGTGTTAACTGTTAATCAGCTGGGTTAATGGTGGAGATAGTATAGCTGGCCTCAGTACACTGGATTAGGGAGGGCTGAAAAATCAGCCAGTGACACCTATCCAGTCAGAGTATTGGGTGGCAATGGGGGGGCTCAGGGCTGTTGCCAGTCAGTGCGTTGGGTGGAGATGGGGGAGCTCAGGCCTGTTGCCAGTCAGTGCGTTGGGTGGAGATGGGGGGCTCAGGCCTGTTGCCAGTCAGTGCGTTGGGTGGAGATGGGGGGGCTCAGGGCTGTTGCCAGTCAGTGCGTTGGGTGGAGATGGGGGGGCTCAGGACTGTTGCCAGTCAGTGCGTTGGGTGGAGATGGGGGGGCTCAGGGCTGTTGCCAGTCAGTGCGTTGGGTGGAGATGGGGGAGCTCAGGGCTGTTGCCAGTCAGTGTGTTGGGTGGAGACAGGAGAGAGCGCGGGGCTGTTGCCAGTCAGTGCGTTGGGTGGAGATGGGGAAGCTCAGGGCTGTTGCCAGTCAGTGCGTTGGGTGGAGATGGGGAAGCTCAGGGCTGTTGCCAGTCAGTGCGTTGGGTGGAGATGGGGAAGCTCAGGGCTGTTGCCAGTCAGTGTGTTGGGTGGAGATGGGGGAGCTCAGGGCTGTTGCCAGTCAGTGTGTTGGGTGGAGACAGGAGAGAGCTCGGGGCTGTTGCCGTCCTGCTGGTACTTGCTGTCTAAGATTGGTATCACTTGGGCCTGGGTCTGGAGAGCAGCCAGTGCCTGTGGAATTGTACCTCCGTGTTTAGGAGTGGAATGGAGGAAATTGGGGCAGGGAGAAGGTTTGAAATTGACAGGAGGAGTGAAACATCAGACAGTTGATCCAGTCTGGTTGTAACACACTGTTGGGGACATTGCAAGCTGTCATTGTTTTGTTTAACATGCCTTCCTGCCTTAGGTTGGACACATCCGTGCAGAGCGGGACATCCTGGTGGAAGCGGATAGTCAGTGGGTGGTGAAAATGTTCTACAGCTTTCAGGACAAACTCAACCTCTACCTGATCATGGAGTTCCTTCCGGGAGGTGCGTGCTGGCAGTGTTTATACCGAGTTTCCACCACGCTTGCAGGGGGAGGGGCATCCACTTCCATCTGGCATCAGCTGTATCAGTGCTTCTCGGAACAGGAGAAGTACATCAGCTGAGGGAGGAGATTAAATGGGTGGGTAGAGTCCACGATAGGGTAGAGTTGGCTGATCTGTTCCTCAACTCCATCGACCCGCCTTGGTTCCGTAAGCCTTAATACCCTCGCCGAACAAAAACCCAATCTCAGTTTTGAAATTTTCAGTTGACCCCCAGCCTCAACAGCTTTTTGGGGAGAGAGTTCCAGATTTCCACTACCCTTTGTGTGAAGATGTGCTTCATGACATCACCCCTGAATGGCCTGGCTCTAATTTTAAGTTTATGCCCCCTTGTTCTGGACTCCACCACTCTTTCCCCCCCCCCCCCCCCCCCCGGCAAACCAGAGGAAATAGTTTCTCTCTCTCTCTCTACTCTTATCGAATTCTTTAATCATCTTAAACACCTCAATTAGATCACCGCTTAATCTTCTGTATTCAATTGAATACAAGCTTAATTGATGCAACATGTCTTCATAATTTAACCCATTTAGCCCCGGTATCTAACCAGACCCCTTTTAAACTGAACAAGCAGTCAGGAGCGTGCGTCCCGAAGGCTATGTTGCCAGGGTAAAGGACATCTCCTCCGGGCTGGAGAAGAACTTGGAGTGGGAGGGGGAGGATCCAGTTGTCATGGTAGGTACCAACGACATAGGTAGGACAAAGAAAGAGGTTCTGCTGAGAGAGTTTGAGCAGCTAGGGACTAAATTAAAAAGCAGAACCACAAAGGTTCTCTGGATTGTTACCGGAGCCACGAGCAAATTGGCATAGGGTCAATAGGATCAGGGAGATGAATGCGTGGCTCAAAGATTGGTGTGGGAGAAGTGGGTTTTGATTCGTGGGGCACTGGCACCAGTACTGGGGAAAGAGAGAGCTGTTCCGTTAGGACGGACTACACCTGAACCATGCTGGGACCAGAGTTCTAGCTAATAGAATAATTAGGGAGGTAGATAGGGCTTTAATTTAAATAAAGGGGGGGGGGGGGGGGGGGGGAGGGTCCCGGTGGAGAGAAATCTAGAATGCTAAAGAGAAACGACAAGGAAGCAGTGCAGGAAAGTGATTGGGGTAAGGATAACCAGATTGCGTCAGGAAGGGACAGAGCGTACAAACAAAGGAGTGCACTAACAAATAGGGTCCGGGTAAGAACCAATGGTAAAAAGACAAATAGGGCCATAGTACAAAAAAAACGTTAAGATGTCTAAAAATGTTAAAGACAAATCTAAAGTCATTGTATCTGAATGCACGAAGCATTTGTTATAAGGTCGATTAATTAACAGCGCAAATAGATATAAACGGATACGATATAATTGTGATTACGGAGACATGGCTGCAGGGTGACCAAGGCTGGGAGCTGAATATCCAAGGATATTCGATATTTAGGAAGGACAGGCAAAAAGGAAAAGGAGGTGGGGTGACGTTGTTAGTAAAGGATGAAATCAGAGCAAAATTGAGAGAGGATATTGGCTCAGAAAATCAAGATGTAGAATCAGTCTGGGTGGAGCTAAGAAGCACCAAAGGGCAGAAAACATTGGTGGGAGTTGTCTATAGGCCTCCAAACAGTAGTAGTAATGTGGAGACGGCATCAAACAGGAAATTAGAGATACATGTAACAAGGGTACTACAGTAATCATGGGTGACTTTAATCTACATATAGACTGGCCAAACCAAATTAGCAATAATACTGTGGAGGATGAATTCCTGGAGTGTGTACGAGATGGTTTTTTAGACCAGTGCGTTGAGGAGCCAACTAGGGAACAGGCTATCCTAAATTGGGTATTGTGCAATGAGAAGGGGTTAATTAATAATCTTGTTGTGCGGGGTCCTTTAGGGAAGAGTGACCATAACATGATAGAATTCTTCATTAAGATGGAAAGTGAAGAAGTCCAATCAGAAACTAGGGTCCTAAATCTAAACAAAGGAAACTATGAAGGTATGAGGAGTGAGTTGGCTATAATAGATTGGGGAGCTTCATTAAAAGGCATGATGGTGGATAGGCAATGGCTAACATTTAAGGAACGCATGCATGAATTGTAACAGTTCTCCATTCCTTTCTGGCGCAAAAACACAAAAGGAAAAGCGGCCCAACCATGGCTAATAAAGGAAATTAAGGATAGTATTAGATCCAAAGAGGAGTCATATAAAGTTGCCAGAAAAAGTAGCAAGCCTGAGGATTGGGAGCAGTTTAGAGTTCAGCAAAAAGGGACCAAGAGATTGATTAAGAGGGGAAAAATAGAGTATGAGAGTAAACTTGCAAGGAACATAAAAGCGGATTGTAAAAGCTTCTACAAGTATGTAAAAAGAAAAAGATTAGTGAAGACAAATGTAGGTCCCTTACAGTCAGAAACGGGAGAATTTATAATGGGGAACAAGGAAATGGCAGAGCAATTAAACAAATACTTTGGTTCTGTCTTCACGGAAGAGGACACAAATAACTTCCCAGAAATGCTAGGGAGCCAAGGGTCTAGTGAGAAGGAGGAATTAAAGGAAATTAGTATCAGTAAAAAAATAGTGCTGGAGAAATTAATGGGACTGAAAACCGATAAATCCCCAGGGCCTGATAATCTGCATCCCAGAGTACTAAAAGAGGTAGCCATGGAAATAGTGGATGCATTGGTTGTCATCTTCCAAAATTCTATAGATTATGTAACAGTTCCTGCAGATTGGAGGGTGGCAAATGTAACCCCACTATTTAAAAAAGGAGGGAGAGAGAAAACTGGGAACTACAGGTTAGCCTAACATCAGTAGTAGGGAAAATGCTAGAGTTTATTATAAAGGATGTGGTAACAGGACACTTAGAAAATATCAACAGGATTAGACAAAGTCAACATGGATTTATGAAAGGGAAATCGTGTTTGACAAACCTACTGGAGTTTTTTGAGGATGTAGCTGGTAGAATAGATAAGGGAGAACCAGTGGATGCGGTGTATTTGGATTTTCAGAAGGCCTTTGATAAAGTCCCACATAAGAGGTTAGTGTGCAAAATTAAAGCACATGGGATTGGAGGTAATATACTGGCATGGATTGAAAATTGGGTAGCAGACAGGAAACAGTGTAGGAATAAATGGGTGTTTTTCGGGGTGGCAGGCGGTGACTAGTGGGGTACCGCAGGGATCAGTGCTTGGGCCCCAGCTATTCACAACATATATCAATGATTTGGATGAGGGAACCAAATGTAATATTTCCAAGTTTGCTGATGATACGAAACTAGGTGGGATTGTGAGTTGTGAGGAGGATGCAAAGAGGCTTCAAGGCGATTTAGACAAGTTGAGTGAGTGGGCAAATACATGGCAGATGCAGTATAACATGGATAAATGTGAAGTTATCCACTTCGGTAGGAAAAACAGAAAGGCAGAGTATTATTTAAATGGTGATAGATTGGGAAATGTTGATGTACAAAGGGACCTGGGTGTCCTTGTACACCAGTCACTGAAAGCAAACATGCAGGTGCAGCAAGCAGTTAGGAAGGCAAATGGTATGTTGGCCTTTGCTGGAGGATTTGAGTACAGGAGCAAGGATGTCTTACTACAGTTGTACAGGGCCTTGGTGAGACCACACCTGGAGTACTGTGTGCAGTTTTAGTCTCCTTACCTAAGAAAGGATATACAGGAAACTCTTTATTAACCGGCACCCAAATATCCGGAAATCTCTCTTAACCGGCAAAATTCTTGAGTAGGTAACCGGGGTTTTCCTTCATCTCTCGTTTAAAATTAACTTTAAAAAAAACCCCGAGGCGTTTGCCTTGTATCGGAGCGTGTAGATTGGGAGGGGAATGTGCAGCCCGGGTAGGCAGCGGACACGACAGATGGTCAGCTGGCGGTCCCCGGGGAGACAGAGCTCCGAATGCAGGCGCATGTCAATGTGTACGGGGCTCTCGTACGTTGGGAGATATAACTCTCCGTTATCCGGACTTTTCGGTGCCGGTTAATAAAGAGTTTCCTGTACTTGCCATAGAGGGAGTGCAGCGAAGGTTCACCAGACTGATTCCTGGGATGGCAGGACTGTCGTATGAGGAGAGATTGGGTCGACTAGGCCTGTGTTCACTAGAGTTTAGAAGACTGAGGGGGGATCTCATTGAAACGTATAAAATTCTGACAGGGCTAGACAGACTGGATGCAGGGAGGATGTTTCCCCTGGCTGGGGGGGTCTTGAACGAGGCGTCAGAGTCTCAGGTTACGGGGTAGGACATTTAGGACTGAGATGAGGAGAAATGTCTTCACTCAGAGGGTGGTGAACCTGTGGAATTCTCTGCCACAGAAGGTTGTGGAGGCCAAGTCACTGAATATATTTGAGAAGGAGATAGATAGATTTCTAGACACAAAAGGCATCAAGGGGTATGGGGAGAGAACGGGAATATGGTATTGAGATAGAGGATCAGCCATGATATTGAATGGCGGAGCAGGCTCGAAGGGCCGAATGGCCGACTCCTATTTTTCTATGTTTCTAAGCAGCAAGTGCTGGTGATGCGTTCTCACTTGTAGAGCTGGGGAACAGTATCGGGCCTGTGAGTCAGCCCTTCAGAACATGGCACTCTGAGTGAAATTCACTTGTCACTTGCTCCTGTTCCTCTACCGCCTAACCTGCCGGGCTCCAGACCTGCTGTGTATGAGATTTCCAGTGGCTGGTTGGGTGTGTGGCTGATCAAGAAGTCCCTCATTTCAGTGAGGTGCTGCCCTTCACTTCTGTTGGTCAAAACTTAGCTCTGAGTTGCACTTATTTAGAGCCTGCTAGAGACACCGAGTGGGCAAATGGTGCATTGTACCTGGAGCAGTAACTAGAGACAGCTCGTGGGCAAGCACCTGTCTGTTTCTTTCTCCCACATGGGCCCTCCACACACTCTAACCTGCTGTGCTGTGGTCAGTCTGTGCTTCACGACACTCCCGTCTGCTTATTTTAACCGTCACTCTGGAGCCTCTGGCTTGGTGTAGCTGGGTGTTGGCGGCATTTAACCAGGTAGACGGCCCGTTCTGTGACCCCCTCGGCCTCGGCAGATTGTTGAACTGAGCAGATGATGTGTGATGCAATGCTCTGCCTGCAGGGGATATGATGACTCTGCTGATGAAGAAGGACACACTGAGTGAGGAGGAGACACAGTTCTACATAGCGGAGACTGTGCTGGCCATCGACTCCATCCACCAGATGGGCTTCATCCACAGGGACATCAAACCAGACAACCTTCTCCTGGACAGCAAGGTACACGATGGGTTATACACACCTACCCTGACACACTCACTCACACTGGGTTATACACACCTACCCTGACACACTCACTCACACTGGGTTATACACACCTACCCTGACACACTCACTCACACTGGGTTATACACACCTACCCTGACACACTCACTCACACTGGGTTTATCTGTAACACCTTTTTTCAGTCGACAATGTGTTAATTTTTTTCTTAAGCCAGTGTTGCCAAGCAAAGTACATTAAACGACTACTCTTGGAAAAATTAAAAGGGAGTTGCTCTGAATGCAATAAAGCAGGCTTGAAACATCGTCCCTTTGACACTGCAGCAGCAGCCTGAACCTGGTGGGCCGGTGTTGTGGGTCTCCCCGGCCCTGCTCCAGCTGCAGTGTCTGCACTCTCAATGCCAGCGGGTCTCCCGTCTCCAGCTGCACAGAACCTGCTCATACTAGCGGCCTGTGAAAGGGGGCTGTTGCACATTGGTCTTGCTGTAATGATGACCTGATTCTTGCCTTGTGTTTTCCAGGGACACGTGAAGCTCTCTGACTTTGGCTTGTGCACGGGACTCAAGAAGGCTCACAGGACAGAATTCTACCGCAACCTCAGTCACAGTTTGCCCAGCGACTTCAGTGAGTAGATCACGGGGTTTAACCGCTTATCTCGCACAACAGCCACCCCTGCAGGCTGGGTAGCTGCAGTAACATTTTCCCAATCGCAGGATGGTGTCCTGGGGCTGCCTCACTCCCCCTGCCCTTTAAGGTGGAATTTTGGAAAGGCAGTGCCTGCACAGGGCGGTAGAGGGGACTGACTACATTCGTCTTATCGTAGCCTGGCATATTTCTCCTGCGGTGGATTGTGTTGAAGTAAAAGACAGAAAGAGACGCACCGAAGCAGTGCCCCCCACCCATAAGAACATTTAAAAAATAGGAGCAGGAGTAGGCCATTCGGCCCCTCAAGCCTACTCCACCATTCAATAAGATCATGGCTGATCTTCTACCTCCAACACTTTCCTGAACTATCCCCATATCCCTTGATTCCCTTCGTGCCCAAAAATCTATCGATCTCTGTCTTGAATATATTCAACGACTGAGCCTCCACAACCCTCTGGGGTAGAGAATTCCAAAGATTCACCACCCTCTGAGTGAAGAAATTTCTCCTCATCTCAGTCCTAAATGGCCTCCCCCTTATTCTGAGACTGTGACCCCTGGTTCTAGACTCCCCAGCCAGGGGAAACATCCTCCCTGCATCTACCCTGTCAAGCCCTGTAAGAATTTTGTATGTTTCAATGAGATCACCTCTCATTCTTCTAAACTCTAGAGAATATAGGCCTAGTCTTCTCAATCTCTCCTCATAGGACAATCCCCCCATCCCAGGAATCAGTCTGGTGAACCTTCGTTGCACTCCCTCTGGCAATTATATCCTTCCTTGTGTACAGTTTTGGCCTCCTTACCTAATACTCCAGGTGTGGGCTTACCAGGGCCCTATATAATTGCAGTAAGACGTCTTTACTCTTATACTCAAATCCTCTTGTAATAAAGACCAACATACCATTTGCTTTCCTAATTGCTTTCTGTACCTGCATGTTAACTTTCAGTGATTCGTGTACAAGGACACCCAGGTCCCTCTGAACACCAACATTTCCCAATCTCTCACCATTTAAAAAATACTCTGCTTTTCTATTTTTCCTACCAAAGTGGATAACTTCACATTTCTCCACATTATATTCCATTTGCCATGTTCTTGCCCACTCGCTTAGCTTGTTTATATCCCCTTGAAGCCTCTTTGCATCCTCCTCACAACTTACATTCCCACCCAGCTTTGTATCATCAGCAAACTTGGATATATTGCATTTGGTCCCCTCATCCAAATCATTGATGTAGATTGTGAATAACTGAGGCTCAAGCACTGATCCTTGCGGTACCCCACTAGTTATAGCCTGCCAACCTGAAAATGACCCGTTTATTCCGACTCTCTGTTTTCTGTCCGTTAACCAATCCTCAATCCATGCTAGTATATTACCTCCAATCCCAGGAGCCCTAATTTTGTTTAATAACCTCCTTGTGTGGCACCTTATCGAATGCCTCCTGAAAATCCAAATACACCACATCCACTGGTTCCCCCTTATTTATTCTGCTAGTTACAACCTCCCAAAACTCTTAACAGATTCGTCGAACACGATTTCCCTTTCATAAATCCGTGTTGATTCTGCCCAATCCTATTATTATTTTCTAAGTACCCTGTTACCATGTCCTTAATAATAGATTCTCGCATTTTCCCTGCTACTGATGTCAGGCTAACTGGTCTGTAGTTCCCCGTTTTCTCTCTCCCTCCTTTCTTAAATAGTGGGGTTACATTTGCTACCTTCCAATCTGTGGGAACCGTTCTAGAATCTATGGAATTTTGGAAGATGATAACCAATGTATCCACTATCTCTATAGCCACCTCTTTTAAAACCCTAGGATGTAGGCCGTCAGGTCCAGGGGATTTATTGGCTTTCAGCCCCATTAATTTCTGCAGTACTATTTTTTTAACTAATTTCTTTCAGTTCCTCATTCTCACTAGGCCCTTGGTTCTCCGCTATTTCCGGGAGGATTTATGCGTCTTCTTCCGTGAAGACAGACGCAAAGTAATTGTTTAATTTCTCTGCTATTTCCTTATTCCCCATTATAATTTCTCCTGTTTCAGCCTGTAAGGGACCCACGTTTGCCTTCGCTAATCTTTTTCTTTTTACATATCTATAGAAGCTTTTACAGTCTTTTTATGTCTCGCCAGTTTACTTCCCTTCCTTTATCAATTTCTTGGTCCTCCTTTGCTGAATTCTAAAATCCTCCCAATCCTCAGGCTTACTACTCTTTTTGGCAACATTATAAGCCTCTTCCTTTAATCTAATACTTTCTTTAATTTCTCTTGTTAGCCACGGTTGGACCATTTTTGCCGTGGTGTTTTTATTCCTCAAGTGAATGTATATTTGTTGCGAATTATGAATTATTTCTTTAAATGTTTGCCATTGCTTTTCTACTGTCATTTTTAATCTAGTTTCCCAACCTACCTTAGCCAACTTGCCTCTCATACCTACGTAGTTTTCTTTGTTCAGGTCTAGGACCCTAGTTTCGGACTTAACTAAATCACTCTCAAACTCAAAATAAAATTCTATCATATTATGATCACTGCTCCCCAGAGGCTCCTTTACTACAAGGTTATTAATTAACCCTGTCTCATTGCACAGTACTAGATCTAAAATAGCCAATTCCCTTGTAGGTTCCTTGACATATTGATCTAGAAAAGCCATCCAACTGGACCTAATCGCCAGAGTCCGGTTGGATAGGCCCGCCGCGCCCCCCCCCCCCCCCCCCCAAATCACCAGACTCCGGTTGGACGGGGCCCTCCCCCATCGCCGGGGGTCAGGTTTGACTTCAGATGGGGATTTCTCTCTTCCTCACAGGAGCCTGTAGTGTGATTTAACCAGACTGCACTGGCTTTGAACCCTGCGCCAGAACTCAGCTGGTTAAAAATTCCGCAGGCGGGAGATCGAAACATGTTTTTGTGCATCTCGCCTGGAAGTACTGGATGAATTAGTACTCAACACTGGAAGTACTGGATGAATTGGTACCCAACACTGGAAGTACTGGATGAATTAGTACCCAACACTGGAAGTACTGGATGAATTAGTACCCAACACTGGAAGTACGGGATGAATTGGTACCCAACACTGGAAGTACTGGATGAATTGTTGCCCAACACTGGAAGTACTGGATGAATTGGTACCCAACACTGGAAGTACTGGATGAATTAGTACCCAACACTGGAAGTACTGGATGAATTAGTACCCAACACTGGAAGTACTGGATGAATTAGTACCCAACACTGGAAGTACTGGATGAATTAGTACCCAACACTGGAAGTACTGGATGAATTAGTACCCAACACTGGAAGTACTGGATGAATTGGTACCCAACACTGGAAGTACTGGATGAATTAGTGCCCAACACTGGAAGTACTGGATGAATTAGTACCCAACACTGGAAGTACTGGATGAATTAGTACCCAACACTGGAAGTACTGGATGAATTGGTACCCAGCACTGGTTGGATCGCAGTTAGAGCACTGCGTGTAGCTTTGGGCACTCCATTATAGAAAGGGCATTGAAGCCATAGAAAGTGAACAGCATAGATTGAGGAGAATGATGCCAGCGATGGGAAGCTCTAGTTATGTAGAGGGATTTGAGACTGGAACTATTCCTGCTGGGACAGAGAAGGATAAGAGGAGATTGAAGAGGTTTTTAAATTATGAAGGGTTTGGATAGTGCTCGGGGAAAGACTATTTCCTCTGGTTGGGGAGTCAGTGACTCGGGTCATCAATTAAAAATCGTCACTAAGTGAGGAGCGAGGTTAGGAGAGTTTTATTTACACAGAGGGTTGTTGGAGCACGGAATGTTTTCCACAGGGAGTGGTTGCGGCAGAGACCATTGCATCTTTTAAGGAATAATTGGATAAATATTTGAAGCAGAGCTAGATACAGGGCTGCGGGGGGGGGAGCGGGGCAGTGGGATTAGTTTCAGTAAAGAGCTGGCACAGGCCCGATGGTGGTTTTACGCTTGGGATGAGGATTTGCTAAGAGAGGTTACTTGAGGTGCACTGAGGAGATGTGGAGCCGTGGGAGAAGGACACTTACTGCCTTCGTTGGAACTGGTATGGGAGGTGATGTAAAACTCAGCATATTACAGATTTTTTTTCTGTTTCCCCTTGTCCCCCACTGAAGGCGCTGACTCTGGGTGGGTCATGGTTTCGTGGGTGCCAGCAGCTGCTTCATTGAGAGATGCAGCGCAGAAGGAGGCCATTCGGCCCATCGTGACCGTGCCGGCTCTGTGAAAGAACGATCCAATTGGTTCCACTCCCCGACTCTTTCCCCATTGCCCAGCAATTTTTCCCCGTCCAGGAAATTACCCAATTCCCTTTTGAAGATTATTATTGAATCTGCTCTCACCGCCCTTTCAGGCCGTGTAAGTCCAGATCACAACAACTTGCTGCGTAAATATATCTTTCCTCATGTCGTCTCTGGTTCTTTTGCCAATTATCTTAAATCTGTGTCCTCTGGTTACCGACCCTTCTGCCAGTGGAAACACTCTCTCATTTACTCTATCAAAACCTGTCATGATTTTGAACTATCCAATCTCCTCTTAACCCTCTATGTGGTAAGGAGAACAACCCCCAGTTTCTGCAAGTAACTGAAGTCCCTCATCCCTGGGACCATTCTAGTGAATCTCTTCTGCACCCTCTCCAAGGCCTTGACATCCTTTCTAAAGTGTGGTGCCCAGAATTGGACACAATACTCCAGCTGGGGCCTAACTAGTGTTTTATAAAGGTTTAGCATAACTTCCATTCTTTTGTACTCTATGCCTCTATTTATAAAGCCAAGGATCCTGTATGCTTTTTTAACAGCCTTCTCAACTTGCCCTGTCACCTTGTGTGCGTACACCCCCTTTAAAATTGTACCATTTGGATAATATTGCCTCTCCTCACTCTTCCTACCAAAATGAAGAAGATTGGTCATGTGAGCTTGGGTGGGGATTGTTGGCAGGCTGTGCGAGCAGGTGGAGCAGAGAGGAGGAGTGAAGCCTGATCCCAGCCTGTCCTCTGACGCCCACACATTCACTGTCCAGCTAGCATCCCTGGGCAGGCATGAGGAACATGAATCCTGGCTGGTGCCCTAGCTGGGATAGGCTAACTGGGGTCACTCGGGAACCAAATCCAGGCCCCTCTGCTCCATGTGACTTCAGTCCAGCACCTTGCGGTGCCTTCAGCGCCTGGCCATCACCGGAGGGTTGCACATGTCTTTAACCAGTGGTACTGGCGGGGTTAAATCCTGGCCTTGCTGCCCTAATGCCTCGTGATGATCTGATGTGTGTACTGAACGATGTCCTCTCTCAGCTTTTCAGAACATGAACTCGAAGCGGAAAGCAGAAACCTGGAAGAGGAACCGGCGGCAGCTGGTGAGTATAGTTGCCGTGATGAGGTGTGACCCAGTGTTAGCAGTGACTGGCCGAGGGCTGCCCTTCATTCCCAGAATGTACCTGCTACAGTTCCTGGTCAGAACTGCTGTTGTGAGTGAAAAGGAGATTTGAAATGGTGCTGTTCGGTACGTGGGCAAATTGTACTATTTGATAAAAGCTCTGATCTGTATCTGTGTTTCCATGTGGAATCCCAGGCGATATCTGCAAAACCTGTATTGTAAGCTTTAAACCCAAAGACTTGTTCTTCACCCTCCCCACACGGTCGGTATTGCCTCACTCGCTGGGCTCCGAGGACCATGTGCTGACCACACACCCAAACTCCACAAGGCAGGTCCTGCATCTGATCTTCTCCCAGCTTGTACAAACCCCCCAGGGTCATCACACTACTGCTTGTTCACCCAATTCATTCATCCCAATTAAATAATCACACCTCCGAACATTACTCCGCCCAGGGGACTGGTTAGTGTCCATAGAACTAAAGGTTTAAACCCAAATTCTATTTGGGTGAGTGTTGCAGCTGTTGTCTTCAGCTTGCTCGGAGCTCATCCACAGGTCCTGTTTGGATATAGTGCCCAGTGAGGCCCTCACAGAGTCTTACTCTTACTCTGCCATCTTGTGAGGAAATGGCCTGTGGCACAGGGTGGGGGGGGGGGGGGGGGGCAATCTTAACAGTGCTGTCTGTCAGACTCTGATTGATGGTATTTACAAGGCTGTGACATGGAGGCCTCCTCATGAATTTCCCAAACGTTATTGTCTAGCTTTAACTAGCGGAAGACAAAGCCTTTGGCAAATCAGTGCTGGAAGGTGGTGTGGAATGTCTGCAGGGGCCCGCCACCCTCCAGAATGTTTTTGGTATGTTCCTATGGTGTGTGAGGGACGCCGGGTGCTGGGGTAAGGTGGATAACTGGCTTGATGACCTGCAATGCGTTCTATGTACGTCACAATCCTACCCATCAGGTCTTGCACGGGAGTTAGGGGAATGATAGAGTGGCTGAGTTGCATTTTAGTTGATGTATTGACACACGGGTGCAGGTGAGACAACCTGTCGCACCACCTGTCTGCACTCTGACACCTATGTTTCCCTGGAGCTTGTGAAGCTAGTCCATGTTATAAGGCGTGTGGCCCACATTAATTTGAATGTGACGATGTGTTCAGTTCTGATCCCTGATCCCCTAACGGTTGCCTTTATCTCACCCTTACCTTCAGGCCTTCTCCACTGTGGGGACTCCAGATTACATCGCGCCTGAGGTGTTCATGCAGACCGGCTACAACAAACTGTGTGACTGGTGGTCACTCGGGGTCATCATGTACGAGATGTTGATTGGTAAGGTTGCTTCCGTCTACAGTGTGACACCAATCGGTCTGGCACGGAGGGAGGTTTTCTCTCCTTTTCTGGATGCTTGATTCATCCTTGAGACATGGCTGCCCCGTCAAAGTATGAGTTACAGGCGCGCTGTGCGTGTGGTACAGGCGCACCGTGACTGCAGTGGGAGCTGTGCGTGTGGTACAGGCGCACCGTGACTGCAGTGGGAGCTGTGCGGCGGTACAGGCGTACCGTGACTGCAGTGGGAGCTGTGCGTCTGGTACAGGCGCACCCTGTCTGCAGTGGGAGCTGTGCGTGAGGTACAGGCGCACCGTGACTGCAGTGGGAGCTGTGCGTGTGGTACAGGCGCACCGTGACTGCAGTGGGAGCTGTGCGTGTGGTACAGGCGCACCGTGACTGCAGTGGGAGCTGTGCGTGAGGTACAGGCCCTGACTGCAGTGGGAGCTGTGCGTGTGGTACAGGCGCACCGTGACTGCAGTGGGAGCTGTGCGTCTGGTACAGGCGCACCCTGTCTGCAGTGGGAGCTGTGCGTGAGGTACAGGCGCACCGTGACTGCAGTGGGAGCTGTGCGTCTGGTACAGGCGCACCCTGTCTGCAGTGGGAGCTGTGCGTGAGGTACAGGCGCACCGTGACTGCAGTGGGAGCTGTGCGTGAGGTACAGGCGCACCGTGACTGCAGTGGGAGCTGTGCGTGAGGTACAGGCGCACCGTGACTGCAGTGGGAGCTGTGCGTCTGGTACAGGCGCACCCTGTCTGCAGTGGGAGCTGTGCGTGAGGTACAGGCGCACCGTGACTGCAGTGGGAGCTGTGCGTGAGGTACAGGCGCACCGTGACTGCAGTGGGAGCTGTGCGTGAGGTACAGGCGCACCGTGACTGCAGTGGGAGCTGTGCGTGTGGTACAGGCGCACCGTGACTGCAGTGGGAGCTGTGCGTGCACTACTGACCGCTTCCTTGGAAAGGTCCACATGCCTATTAAAACCTTTTGTTCACACGCCTGGTGGACTGCACAGCCTGTTACCTCAGGAGGCCGACACTGAGCGTGTCCCTTCTGCCCGGTGAGATGGGCGAGGGCCGCCCTGGAGAAGGGTCAGTGCGTTGTTGTACCCGTTGTCTCTAGATTACTACCTAAGCCATGAGTAAATTGGCATAGGGTCAGTAAGATCAGAGAGTTGAATGCGTGGCTCTAGGATTGGTGTGGGAGAAATGGGTTTCGATTCATGGGGCACTGGCACCAGTACTGGGGGAAGAGTGAGCTGTTCTGTTGGGATGGGCTTCACCTGAACCAGGCTGGGACCAGTGTCCTAGCGAATCGAATAACTAGGGCTGTAGATAGAGTTTTAAACTAAATAGTTGGGGGGAGGGTTCAGGTGAGGGGACATTTAGAAAGTTAAAGAGAAAGGACAAGGCAATAGTGCAGGGTAACGATAACCAGAGTGTGACAGGAAGGGACAGAGCATAGAAGCAAAGAGTGCACCAGCAAATAGGGTCAGAGTAGGGAAAAATGGTAAAAAGACAAAATTAAAGGCTCTTTATCTGAATGCACGCAGCATTCATAACAAGATAGATGAATTGACGGCACAAATAGAAATAAATGGGTATGATCTGATAGCCATTATGGAGACGTGGTTGCAAGGTGACCAATGCTGGGAACTGAATATTCAGGGGTATTTGACATTTCGAAAGGATAGGCAGAAAGGAAAAGGAGGTGCAGTAGCTCTGTTAATAAAGGATGAGATCAGTATAGTAGTGAGAAATGACCTTGGCTCGGAAGATCAAGATGTAAAATCAGTTTGGGTGGAGATAAGAAATAATAAGGGAAAGAAGTCACTGGTGGGAGTAGTCTATCGGCCCCCTAACAGTAGCTACACTGTAGGACAGAGTATAAATCAAGAAATAATGAGGGCTTGTAGGAAAGGTACTGCAATAATCGTGGGCGATTTTAATCTTCATATAGATTGGACAAATCAAATTGGCAAAGGTAGCCTTGAAGAGTTCATAGAGTGTATTCAGGACAGTTTCTTTGAACAATACGTTGTGGAAACAACCAGGGAACAGGCTATTTTAGATCTGGTAATGTGTAATGAGACAGGATTAATTAATGATCTCATAGTAAAGGATCCTCCAGGGAAGAGTGATCATAACATGATAGAATTTCACATTCAATTTGAGGTTGAGAAACTTGGGTCTGAAACTAGTGTCCTGAACTTAAATAAAGGCAATTACAAGGGTATGAAGACAGAGTCGGCTTAAGTGGACTGGGAAAATAGATTAAAGGGTAAGACGGTAGATAAGCAGTGGCAGACTTTTAAGGAGATATTTCACAACTCTCAGCAAAGGTTTATTCCAGTGAGAAAGAAAGACTCTACGAGAAGGATGAACCATCCGTGGCTAACTAAGGAAGTTAAGGATGGTATCAAATTGAAAGAAAAGGCATACAATGATGCGAAGATTAGTGGTACGCCAGAAGATTGGGAAATTTTTAGAAACTTGCAAAGGATGACTAAAAAAATAATAGAGGGGGAAAATAGATTGAGTAAACTAACAAGAAATAAGGAAGTAATGGCAGGACATTTAGAAAATCATAATACAATCAAGCAGAGGCAACATGGTTTTATGAAAGGGAAATCGTGTTTGACAAATTTACTAGAGTTCTTTGAGGATGTCACAAGCAGGGTGAATAAAGGGGAACCAGTAGATGTATATTTGGATTTCCAAAAGGCATTCGCTAAGGTGCCACATAAAAGGTTACTGCACAAGATAAGAGCTCATGGTGTTGGAGGTAATATATTAGCATGGATAGAGGATTGGCTAACTAACAGAAAACAGAGAGTCGGGATAAATGGGTCATTTTCAGGTTGGAAAACTGTAACTTAGTGGGGTGCCACAGGGATCAGTGCTGGGGCCTCAACTATTTACAATCTATATTAATGACTTGGATGAAGGGACCGAGTGTACTGTAGCCAAATTTGCTGATGATACAAAGATAGGTGGGAAAGCAAGTTGTGAGGAGGGCACAGAGTCTGCAAAGGGATATAGATAGGCTAAGTGAGTGGGCAAAAATTTGGTAAATGGAGTATAATGTGGGAAAATGTGAGGTTATCCATTTTGGTAGGAAGAGTAGAAAAGCAAAATATTATTTAAACGGAGAGAGACTACAGAATGATGCGGTACAGAAGGATCTGGGTGTCCTTGTACATGAAACACAAAAAGTTAACATGCAGGTACAGCAAGTAATTAGGAAGGCAAATGGAATGTTGGCCTTTATTGCAAGGGGGATGGCGTATAAAAGTAGGGAAGTCTTGCTACAACTGTACAGGGCGTTGGTGAGACCACACCTCGAGTACTGTGTACAGTTTTGGTGTCCTTATTTAAGGAGGGATCATAGAAATTTACAGCACAGAAGGAGGCCATTTGGCCCATCTTGTCCATGCTGGCTGACAAAGAACTATCCACCCTAATCCCACTTTCCAGCACTTGGTCCGTAGCCTTGTAGGTTACGGCACTTCAAGTGTCTATCCAAGTACTTTTCAAATGTGATGGGGGTCTTTGCCTCTACCACCCTTTCAGGCAGTGAGTTCCAGACCCCCACCACCCTCTGGGTGAAAACATTTCTCCTCAAATCCCCTCTAATCCTTCTACCAATTACTTTAAATCTGTGCCCTCTGGTTTTTGACCCCTCTGCTAAGGGAAATAGGTCCTTCCTATCCACTCTATCTAGGCCCCTCATAATTTTATACACCTCAATTAGGTCCCCCCTCAGTCTCCTCTGTTCCAAGGAAAACAACCCCAGCCTATCCAATCTTTCCTCATAGCTAAAATTCCCCAGCCCAGGCAACATTCTCGTAAATCTCCTCTGCACCCCGTCTTGTGCAATAAAAATAAATACTTGCATTTCTATAGCTCCTTTCACGACCACCGGATGTCTCAAAGCGCTTTACAGCCAATGAAGTACTTTTGAAGTGTAGTCACTGTTGTAATGTGGGAAACGTCCTTCCTGTAATGTGGTGACCAGAACTGCACGCAGTATTCTAGCTGCGGCCTAATTAGTGTTTTATACAGTTCAAGCATAACCTTCCTGCTTTTATATTCAGTGCCTCGGCTAATAAAGGCAAGTATCCCGTATGCCTTCTTAACCACCTTATCTATCTGTCCTGCTACCTTCAGGGTCTGTGGACATGCACTCCAAGGTCCCTCTGATCTTCTGCACTTCTCAGTGTCTGACCATTTATAGTGTATTTCCTTGCCTTGTTAACTCTCCCCAAATGCATTACCTCACACTTCTCCAGATTGAATTCCATTTGCCACTGTTCTGCCCACCTGACCATTCCATTGATATCTTCCTGATATACTTGCATTGGAGGGAGTTCAGAGAAGGTTCACTAGGTTGATTCCTGGGATGAAGGGGTTGTCTTATGAGGAAAGGTTGAGCAGGTTGGGCCTATACTCATTGGAGTTTAGAAGAATGAGAGGGGATCTTACTGAAACATATAAGATTCTGAGGGGGCTTGACAGGGTAGATGCTGAGAGGGTGTTTCCCCTCGTGCGGGAATCTAGAACGAGGGGGCATAGTTTCAGAATAAGGGGTCGCCCATTTAAGACGGAGCTAAGGAGGAATTTCTTCTGAGCTTCGTGAATCTTTGGAATTCTCTACCCCAGAGAGCTGTGGAGGCTGGGTCATTGAATATATTTAAGGCTGAGATAGACAGATTTTTGAACTACAGGGGGGGTCAGGGGTTATGGGGAACAGGCAGGAAAGTGGAGTTGAGGCCAAGATCAGATCAGCCGTGATCTTATTGCATGGCGGAGCAGGCTCGAGGGGCCGAATGGCCTACTCCTGCTATTTCTTATGTTCTTATGTTGTATGCACTCTGCATGCTGTCTGTGAACTCGCTTCATCCCATGTGCAAGGTTCTGCCTTAAATTCTTGCTTATTGTTTCTCTTCAGGCTACCCACCATTCTGTTCAGAAACCCCTCAGGAGACGTACAAGAAAGTGATGAACTGGAGAGAGACCCTCACATTCCCACCAGAGGTTCCCATTTCAGAGAAAGCCAAGGACTTGATACTGAGGTAAAGATTACATAACGTAAGAAATAGGAGCAGGAGTCGGCCATTCGACCCCTCGAGCCTGCTCCGCCATTCAATAAGATCATGGCTGATCTTCTGCCTCAACTCCATTCACCGGCCCTATCGCCATATCCCTTGATGCCCTTACTAGTCAGAAATCAATCGACTTCTGTTTTGAATATACCCAATGACTGAGCCTCCACAGCCCTCTGGGGTAGAGAATTCCAAAGATTCACCACCCTCTGTGTGAAGAAATGTCTTCTCATCTCAGTCCTGAATGGCCTACCCTTTATCTTGAGGCTGTGGCCCCTGGTTCTAGACTCCCCAGTCAAGGGAGACATTCTCCCAGTATCCACCCAATCAAGACCTGTAATAATTTTGAATGCTTCAATGAGATCCCCCTCTCATTCTTCTGAATTCAAGAGAATACAGGTCTAGTTTACTCAATCTCTTCTCATACGACAGTCCCACCATCCCAGGAATCAATCTCGTGAACCTTCGTTGCACTCCCTCTATGGCAAGTATATCCTTCCTTAGGTAAGGAGACCAAAATTGTACACAGTACTCCAGGTGTGGTCTCACCAAGGCCCTATATAATTGGAGTAAGACTTCTTTACAAGAAGATTTGAGTACAGGAGTAATGAAGGCCAGCATACCATTTGCCTTCCTAATGGCTTGCTGCACCTGCACATTCACTTTCAGTGACTCATGTACAAGGACACCCAGGTCCCTTTGAGCATCTGCATTCCCCAATCTTTCACCATTTAGGAAATACTCCACTTTTCTGTTTTTTCTACCAAAGTGGATAACTTCACATTTATCTACATTATATTCCATCTGCCATGTTCTCACCCATTTAATGAGTCTGTCGAGATCCCCTTGAAGCCTCTTCACAACTGACACTGCCACCTAGCTTTGTATCATCAGCAAATTTGGAAATGTTACATTTAGTCCCCTCATCCAAATCATGGATATAGGTTGTGAATAGCTTGGGACCAAGCACCGATCCTTGCGGTACCCCACTAGTCACAGCCTACCATCCTGAAAAAGACCCGTTTATCCCTACTCTTTGTTTTCTGTCTGTTAACCAATTCTCAATCCATGCTAGTATATTACCCGCAATTCCATGTGCCTTAATTTTGTTCACCAACCTCTTGTGTGGGACCTTATCGAAGGCCTTCTGAAAATCCAGATACACCACATCTACCGGTTCCCCTTTGTCTACTCCACTAGTTACATCCTCAAAGAACTCCAATAGGTTTGTCAAACAGGATTTCCCTTTCATAAATCCATGTTGACTCTGCCCAATCTTACTATTCGTTTCTAAGTGCCCAGTTATTGCATCCTTTATAATAGATTCCAGCATTTTCCCCAACTCCTGATGTGAGGCTAACAGGTCTGTAGTTCCCCGTTTTCTCTCTTTCTCCTTTCTTAAATAGCGGTGTTACATTTGCTATCCTCCAATCTGCAGGAACTGTTCCAGAATCTATAGAATTTTGGAAGATGATAACCAATGCGTCCACTATCCCAATGGTCACCTCTTTCAAAACCCTAGGATGTAGGTCATCTGGTCCTTGGGATTTATCGACTTAGTCCCATTAATTTTGCTAGTACTGTTTTTTTTTAACTAATAATTTCTTTAAGTTCCTCATTCTCGCCACACCCTTGGTTTTCTCGTATTTCTGGGAGGTTTTTTGTGTCTTCCTCCTTGAAGACAGAAACAAAGTATTTATTTAATTTCCTCATTCCCCATTATAAATTCTCCCGTTTCTGACTGTAAAGGACCTACATGTACCTTCGCCAGTCTTTTCCTTTTCAAATACCTATAGAAGCTTTTACAATCCGTTTTTATATTTTTCGCTAGTTTGTGCTCATATTCCATTTTCCCTTTCTTTATCAATTTCTTGGTCCCCCTTTGCTGATTTCTAAAAAGATCCCAATCCTCAGGCTGACCGCTTTTTCTGGCAACTTTATAAGCTTCCTCCTTTGACTTAATACTAGCGTTAATTTCTTTTGTTAGCCATGGTTGGATCACTTTTCCTTTTGGGTTTTTATGCCCTAGAGGAATATATGTTTGTTGCAAATTATGCATTATTTCCTTGAATGTTAGCCATTGTATGTGCACCTTTATACCTTTTAGTGTAGTCTCCCAATCTGCCATGGCTAACTTGTCCCTCATACCCTTGTAGTTTCCTCTGTTTAGATTGAAGACCTTAGTTTCAGATTGGACTACATCACTCGCAAACTTAATGTAAAATTCAATCATATTATGGTCACTTGTCCCTAAAGGCCCCTTTACCACAAGATTATTGATTAGCCCTTTCTCATTACACAGTACCAGATCCAGAATAGCCTGTTCCCTGGTTGGTTCCTCCACATACTGATCCAGGAAACCATCTCGCATGCATTCAAGAATTCGTCCTCCACACCATTAGTGGTAATTTGATTTGCCCAGTTAATATGTAGATTAAAGTCCCCCATGATTACCGTATTGCCCTTGTTACATGCACTTCTAATTTCTTGATTGATACTGTGCCCTACATTACCACTACTGTTTGGTGGCCTATACACAACTCCCACCAATGTTTTCCGCCCTTTGCTGTTTCTTAGCTCCACCCAAACTGATTCCAGTTCTACATCACGATCTGCTGAGCCAATATCTTTTATCTCTACCGTACCGATCTCATCCCTTATTAACAGCGCTACGCCACCTCCTTTTCCTTTTTGTCTGTCCTTCCTAAATGTTGAGTACCCTGGAACATTCAGTTCCCAGCTTTGGTTACCCTGCAGCCATGTCTCTGCAATGGCAATTACATCATACCCATTTACTTCTATTTGTTGAAAATAACATTGGGGAATCAACTGCGCTCCTTTCTGGCTAACACCCCACACGTGGGACAGTGTAGAGGGAGCTTCACTCTGTATCTAACCCGTGCTGTACCTGCCCTGGGAGTGTTTGATGGGGCAGTGTAGAGGGAGCTTTACTCTGTATCTAACCCGTGCTGTACCTGCCCTGGGAGTGTTTGATGGGGACAGTGTAGAGGGAGCTTTACTCTGTATCTAACCCATGCTGTACCTGCCCTGGGAGTGTTTGATGGGGACAGTGTAGAGGGAGCTTTACTCTGCATCTAACCCGTGCTGTACCTGCCCTGGGAGTGTTAGATGGGACAGTGTAGAGGGAGCTTCACTCTGTATCTAACCCGTGCTGTACCTGCCCTGGGAGTGTTTGATGGGACAGTGTAGAGGGAGCTTCACTCTGTATCTAACCCGTGCTGTACCTGCCCTGGGAGTGTTTAATGGGACAGTGTAGAGGGAGCTTTACTCTGTATCTAACCCGTGCTGTGCCTGCCCTGGGAGTGTTTGATGGGACAGTGTAGAGGGAGCTTTACTCTGTATCTAACCCGTGCTGTGCCTGCCCTGGGAGTGTTTGATGGGACAGTGTAGAGGGAGCTTTACTCTGCATCTAACCCGTGCTGTACCTGCCCTGGGAGTGTTAGATGGGACAGTGTAGAGTGAGCTTTACTCTGTATCTAACCCGTGCTGTACCTGCCCTGGGAGTGTTTGATGGGACAGTTTAGAGGGAGCTTTACTCTGTATCTAACCCGTGCTGTACCTGCCCTGGGAGTGTTTGATGGGACAGTGTAGAGGGAGCTTCACTCTGTATCTAACCCGTGCTGTACCTGCCCCGGGAGTGTTTGATGGGACAGTGTAGAGGGAGCTTTACTCTGTATCTAACCCGTGCTGTGCCTGCCCTGGGAGTGTTTGATGGGACAGTGTAGAGGGAGCTTTACTCTGTATCTAACCCGTGCTGTACCTGCCCTGGGAGGGTTTGATGAGACAGTGTAGAGTGAGCTTCGCTCTGTATCTAACCCGTGCTGTCCCTGCCCTGGGAGTGTTTGATGGGGACAGTGTAGAGGGAGCTTTGCTCTGTATCTAACCCGTGCTGTACCTGCCCCGGGAGTGTTTGATGGGACAGTGTAGAGGGAGCTTTACTCTGTATCTAACCCGTGCTGTACCTGCCCTGGGAGGGTTTGATGGGACTGTGTAGAGGGAGCTTTACTCTGTATCTAACCCATGCTGTACCTGCCCTGGAATTGTTTGATGGGACAGTGTAGAGGGAGCTTTACTCTGTATCTAACCCGTGCTGTACCTGCCCTGGGAGTGTTTGATGGGACAGTGTAGAGTGAGCTTTACTCTGTATCTAACCCGTGCTGTACCTGCCCTGGGAGTGTTTGATGGAACAGTGTAGAGGGAGCTTTACTCTGTATCTGACCCGTGCTGTACCTGTCCTGGTGTGGTACGTGTCACTGAAGTTGCCTTGCACTTTTACCAGAAATATCCTGGAGCTGCTCTGTGGCTCTCTTGTGCCGTGTCCTGTGCGTTGACCCTTGTGCCCAGTGCCATGAGTTTAGGTTCCTTTATTCTCTGTGTGGACCGGTGTTGCCACCTTCGACCCCCAGTCTTGTTCTGACCATGCCTGGGCCTAGCTTTAATGTCACTACAGTTTGCCTCCATGTCGCTGGGCTGGGTTGGGACCAGCCATCCTGGGTTCCCAGTCCTGATCGCTGCCCAGTGACCCTTGCTGGACAATGTACGTGTGTGGGCGTCCAGTGGGCCTGGCTGTGACGCCTCTCCTGGTCCAATAACGTTGGCTCACGCATGATAAGTGGCCACTGGGGTGAGAGATGGAACAGGTGCTGCCTCCTGTGGATCTGAACCCCAGCAAGATTCTGCACTGTTAGGAGACTGAATTTACCGGAATGCGAGACTCTTGCTTCTTTCCCCCGCCCCAGTGGTTATCGTGGCTGTGACCCTGCTGGAAGGGTCGGACCCGTGGGTTGTGTCTGTGCTGCTCCCCTCACTCTGTTCTGACCTGTGACCCTGTAGGTTCTGCTGCGAATCGGAGACCAGAATCGGGGCCAACGGAGTGGAAGATGTGAAGAGCAACCAGTTCTTTGAATGCGTGGACTGGGAGCACATCAGGTAGGAGAATGATCCGCCTGGGGAGGCCCAGATCTGGAGCTGCTTGTCTGCGTTAGATGGGCCGTGTGTCAGTTACTCAGTCTCGCACTCTCGAGTGTGCAGCTCTTGCTTGCTTTACTGAAGGTGGCAAATGTGCCTGTGGCTTTTCTACCACTGTCTCTCTCCACTCTGTGGAGAAGCATCTGGCTTCCTTCTCGTACACTGCCCCCCTCCCCCACCTGCATGCTGCTGGGGTGTGGGATACAGTATACTGATCCCGCAGGCTGCTGGGGTGTGGGTTGCATTTCACTGATCCCCACAAATTGTTGGGATGTGGTACACTGTTCCCCGCAGGCTGCTGGTCTGTGGGGTGTGGTATACTGCCCCACAGGCTGCTGGTCTGTGGGATGTGGTACACTGCCCCGCAGGCTGCTGGTCTGTGGTACTTGGTACACTGTTCCCCGCAGGCTGCTGGTCTGTGGGATGTGGTACACTGCCCCGCAGGCTGCTGGTCTGTGGGGTGTGGTACACTGTTCCCCGCAGGCTGCTGGTCTGTGGGATGTGGTATGCTGTTCCCCACAGGCTGCTGGTGTGTGGGGTGTGGTACACTGTTCCCCACAGGCTGCTGGTGTGTGGAGTGCCGTGCGGTACACTGTTCCCCACAGGCTGCTGGTGTGTGGGGTGCCGTGCGGTACACTGTTCCCCACAGGCTGCTGGTGTGTGGGGTGCCGTGCGATGCTCTGTTCCCCACAGGCTGCTGGTGTGTGGAGTGCCGTGCGATACACTGTTCCCCACAGGCTGCTGGTGTGTGGAGTGCCGTGCGGTACACTGTTCCCCACAGGCTGCTGGTGTGTGGGGTGCCGTGCGATGCTCTGTTCCCCACAGGCTGCTGGTGTGTGGAGTGCCGTGCGATACACTGTTCCCCACAGGCTGCTGGTGTGTGGAGTGCCGTGCGGTACACTGTTCCCCACAGGCTGCTGGTGTGTGGAGTGCCGTGCGGTACACTGTTCCCCACAGGCTGCTGGTGTGTGGAGTGCATTGCGATACATTGTTCCCCACAGGCTGCTGGTGTGTGGAGTGCCGTGCGATACATTGTTCCCCACAGGCTGCTGGTGTGTGGAGTGCCGTGCGATACACTGTTCCCCACAGGCTGCTGGTGTGTGGAGTGCAGTGCGATACATTGTTCCCCACAGGCTGCTGGTGTGTGGAGTGCCGTGCGATACACTGTTCCCCACAGGCTGCTGGTGTGTGGAGTGCCGTGCGGTACATTGTTCCCCGCAGGCTGCTGGTGCCCTCTGTGCCCTGTATGATGAAGCCGCCACATGCCCACAAGTGCAATGGCCTGTCGCTCTCCCTGTGAATCCTGTTACCTCTGTCTCCATTTGCTTAACCCTTTTCTCCAGCAGTTACCAGTTTCTAATCCACTCTCTTATGTGGCAGGGAGAGGCCGGCCGCAATCTCCATTGAAATAAAGAGCATCGATGATACGTCTAACTTTGATGAATTTCCCGATTCAGACATCTTACAGCCAGGTAAGGACACAGTGCAGCTTCAGGGAGGGAGCTGTTTGAATATCAGTAGATCTACACTGGCTCTCCTGGAGTGTAGGCCCCGCCTTCTCAAAACATTATTAAATAAAGGCCGTTTGTTATAGGTAAGACACTTAGTGGGCAATGGGTTAGATACACAGCCCGGATCGGTCAGTGAGACACTTCTAGTGGGCAATGGGTTAGATACACAGCCCGGATCGGTCAGTGAGACACTTCTCGTGGGTAACGGATCTGTCACTGAGAATCCCTTTGAAGATCTTGTTGATCTTTGGGATAAGCTCCGTGTCCAACTATCTCCATGAAGTCTGAGCTGAGGCTGGTTCCATCTGCCTCACATGCATCTTCCAGTCGGGGCTGGTGGATAGTGACTCCGGAGCGGGAACCCTGGCCGAATCCTAACCCCACCCTAACCCTCCCCAGGCTGGGACGCTCTGACAAAAGGAATGTGTGCTAATAAGGTGAAAGGACTGGACAGCACGCACGAGGAGGAGGCTATGGAGTAGGCACCAGGCTTCTAGAGGAGGGCGGGCGGTTTGAAGTCTGAAGCTGATTTGTCAATAGCTGACCAGCCTGCACTGAGCAGGATCTCCTACGCAAAAGTTTCAATGCATTAAAAGTGAGACTGCATTTCCAGTACCCTGATGGAGCCACCAGTTTTGAAGACTATTGTCATTACATGCTGCCTGGTCCCAGGCACCCAGTGCTGAGACCCAGTATCCCAGGCAGTGCCTGGGACAGTGAGTGACTCGAGGGAGGTGGGACAGGTTCTGCTGCCTGCTCACAAACATTACTAAAATCAAACCCCAATTCCACACGTACCCGTGGGAAGGGTCTGTGCGAGTGTTCCAATCCCATTTTGTTGGAATCTTACAGCCAGAAGGAGGCCATTCAGCCCATCGTGCCTGTGCCGGCTCTTTGAAAGAGCTCTCCAATTAGTCCCACTCCCCCACCATGCTCTTTCCCCATAGCCCTGCAATGTTTTCCACTTCTATGTATTTATCCAGCTCCCTTTTCAAAGTTAATATTGAATCTGCTTCCTGCTTCTGCCCTTTCAGATCATTAATGAAAACATTCTCGCCTGTTGCCCCTTACATGAGCTGGTGTGTAGAGTGAAGGCCGGGCCTGATGGAGGTGTCTGTGTGTTGCCCGACCATTCTGCTCCTGTAAATAGTGTTGCACTTGCTGCGCCTCTCCTGATGTCCCACACGGGACTTGCTGTGTTGATGTGAAGCTGATGTGTTCGAATATGATGCAGTGTTTTCTGCTGTTCTTCTCCAGGAGTGTCACAGGCAGGGCTAGAAAGTAGTGGTAAGAAGTGTCTGTCCTCTAAGACAGGTAACCAGCATTTTATTCCCCTCAACCCTTGCTGAACTCTACCAGTCCGATACTTCACTGCACAGCTGGCTTCACCTGGGGGCAGCCATTTTATGACCTCTTTGTTTCCCTGGTCTCTGAGGTGTAGGAGTGACCTGCTGATCCCATCAACTCTCCAATTCCAGTTACTGTGGGGCTGTCCCCTCCCTCGTCTGGTTTTAAAGCACATACACCTCTTTCCCCCCCCCCCCCCCAAACAGCATGACATTTCCACTCGTTAATCTCCTGACGCTCAGGGTATCCTCCAAGTCCAGCCCACCTTAATTACGCAATTGCTTTAGTTTCTAAAAATGTCTCCACCGCGCCTCCCCTTTACTGGAGGTGCTCGCTCAGTCTTGCTGGGCAATGCCTGACTGAGCTGATCTTACCCCTCCCTCCCTCCCCCTTTACCAGGCACTGAGGCCAATTGTATCACCGTGACTGAGAAGCAGCCAGCTCCCCAGAGCTGGGGTCCCCCTGGTCTCTGGGTTGGCTGCTCGCTGCCATTAACGAGCTGCGCCACCGGGGGAGCTCTCTGCACTCTCTCTCGCTAAACAAGTCGGCCCGCTGACCTGTGGCAGGAAAAGTCCCAGAGGGAGGGTGACATCTCGCTCAATGATTCAGAGACTAGAGAGGGACAATGAGCCAAGCCCATGGCAGTGCCAGTGTGCCGGGGGAGCTATCTGTGCTGGAGTGCAGCATCGCTGCCTGCTGGTCCCCACACGTTGTCCGCCTGATCTGGACTGGCACCTGGAGTGGGCAAGCACTGCTCAGGGAGGAGAGATGGGCCGTCTCCCCCTGCGGGCGGGGCATCAGCCAGGAGCCAGCGGCCTGCCCAGCCCCCTTGGTTTGAAAATGCTATGCGTTGTGAAATGAGAAGCAAAGAAGTCATCAAATGGCCACCCGTGACGTACAGGGACCAGTGAGAGTGGGACTGTCTGGGCTGTTGGCAGTGTGTGTCCTTCTAACTCAAAGTCAGCAAGTTCCTGGTGCTGGCTGTTTGTCAACTGCTTTTAACCTCTCTGTGTGTAAGTAACTGCCAGTTAATGGTGGCGGTGTATTTCAATGCAACTAACTTCTATCAGCTGTTGGTTCTGCAACTCGCACCTTGGTTCTTTGTCTAATCCGTGTTGTCACTGGGATTCCAGGAGCAGTAAGCACTGAGGAAATCTTCACACTGTGTCCACTCCAACTTAGACCAGCCTCGAGCAGAAAAATATCTCAATCTGTGCTTCCATTTGAAGCTGTTTAACACCAAGAGAAGTGCTGGTGGGGGCGGGGTCGCTGGCGGGCTGGGGGCGGGGTCCCTGGCGGGCGGGGGGGCTGGGGGCGGGGTCCCTGGCGGGCAGGGGGCGGGGGCGAGGTCCCTGGCGGGCGGGGGGGCTGGGTCCCTGGCTGGCAGGGGGCAGGGTCCCTGGCGGGCTGGGGGCGGGGGCGAGGTCCCTGGCGGGCTGGGGGCGGGGTCCCTGGCGGGCTGGGGCGAGGTCCCTGGCAGGCGGGGGGGCTGGGGGCGGGGTCCCTGGCGGGCTGGGGCGAGGTCCCTGGCGGGCTGGGGGCGGGGGCGAGGTCCCTGGCGGGCTGGGGGCGGGGTCCCTGGCGGGCTGGGGCGGGGGCGAGGTCCCTGGCGGGCGGGGTCCCTAGCGGGCTGGGGGCGCGGGCGGGTGCCACTGTCTGCGGCGATAGTTGGAAGGATCGCACACCAGCTCCCCTGATGGATGATCTGGTTCAGCCGCTCAGGCCAGGTTTGAACTGTTGTGTACTGGGTGACTGGCCTCTGCTCGTCTGGTGGTGTTGGAAATACCCAAGGACACCCATCCCCTAAATTGAACCGCACCCAGAGATTGCCCAGTGTCTGATTAACCGTACCCGAGTGAATTGGGGAACAGTGAATGTATCGGTTTAATGAAGTATTCCTGTCAAGTATTTATACCAAATAATCCCAGTGACAACACAGCACGCCGTGATCGGGCTTGGGTCATGCTTGGTGCAGCTCCTATTACATGGGGTGGGGCTGTTACTGGAGCTTGCTGATTGCAGCTGTACCAGATTTTGTGGGGGGGAGGGGGGGTCAGGTATCGGGTATGGGGGGTCTGTTATATCGGGTATGGTGGGGTTTGTTATATCGGGTATGGTGGGGTCTGTTATATCGGGTATGGTGGGGTCGGTCTGTTATATCGGGTATGGGGGGGTCGGTCAGTTATATCGGGTATGGGGGGTTCTGTTATATCGGGTATGGGGGGTCTGTTATATCGGGTATGGGGGGTCGGTCTGTTATATCGGGTATGGGGGGGTCTGTTATATCGGGTATGGGGGGTCAGTTATATCGGGTATGGGGGGTCAGTTATATCGGGTATGGGGGGGTCTGTTATATCGGGTATGGGGGCGTCTGTTATATCGGGTATGGGGGGGTCTGTTATATCGGGTATGGGGGGTCTGTTATATCGGGTATGGGGGGGGTCGGTCTGTTATCTCGGGTATGGGGGGGTCTGTTATATCGGGTATGGGGGGTCGGTCTGTTATATCGGGTATGGGGGGTCTGTTATATCGGGTATGGGGGGTCTGTTATATCGGGTATGGGGGGTCTGTTATATCGGGTATGGGTGGGTCTGTTATATCGGGTATGGGGGGTCTGTTATATCGGGTATGGGGGGTCGGTCTGTTATATCGGGTATGGGGGGTCTGTTATATCGGGTATGGGGGGGTCTGTTATATCGGGTATGGGGGGGTCGGTCTGTTATCTCGGGTATGGGGGGGTCGGTCTGTTATCTCGGGTATGGGGGGGTCTGTTATATCGGGTATGGGGGGGTCGGTCTGTTATCTCGGGTATGGGGGGGTCTGTTATATCGGGTATGGGGGGTCGGTCTGTTATATCGGGTATGGGGGGTCGTCTGTTATATCGGGTATGGGGGGTCTGTTATATCGGGTATGGGGGGGTCTGTTATATCGGGTATGGGGGGTCGGTCTGTTATATCGGGTATGGGGGGTCTGTTATATCGGGTATGGGGGGGTCTGTTATATCGGGTATGGGGGGTCTGTTATATCGGGTATGGGGGGGTCTGTTATATCGGGTATGGGGGGGTCGGTCTGTTATCTCGGGTATGGGGGGGTCTGTTATATCGGGTATGGGGGGGTCTGTTATATCGGGTATGGGGGGTCTGTTATATTGGGTATGGGGGGTCTGTTATATCGGGTATGGGGGGGTCTGTTATATCGGGTATGGGGGGGTCTGTTATATCGGGTATGGGGGGGTCTGTTATATCGGGTATGGGGGGTCTGTTATATCGGGTATGGGGGGGTCGGTCTGTTATATCGGGTATGGGGGGGTCTGTTATATCGGGTATGGGGGGGTCTGTTATATCGGGTATGGGGGGTCTGTTATATCGGGTATGGGGGGGTCGGTTTGTTATATCGGGTATGGGGGGGTCTGTTATATTGGGTATGGGGGGTCTGTTATATCGGGTATGGGGGGGTCGGTCTGTTATATCGGGTATGGGGGGTCTGTTATATCGGGTATGGGGGGGTCGGTCTGTTATATCGGGTATGGGGGTCGGTCTGTTATATCGGGTATGGGGGGTCTGTTATATCGGGTATGGGGGGGTCTGTTATATCGGGTATGGGGGGGTCGGTCTGTTATATCTGGTATGGGGGGGTCTGTTATATCGGGTATGGGGGGGTCGGTCTGTTATATCGGGTATGGGGGGGTCGGTCAGTTATATCGGGTATGGGGGGGTCTGTTATATCGGGTATGGGGGGGTCGGTCTGTTATATCTGGTATGGGGGGGTCTGTTATATCGGGTATGGGGGGGTCGGTCTGTTATATCGGGTATGGGGGGGTCGGTCTGTTATATCGGGTAATGGGGGGGTCTGTTATATCGGGTATGGGGGGTCTGTTATATCTGGTATGGGGGGGTCTGTTATATCGGGTATGGGGGGGTCGGTCTGTTATATCGGGTATGGGGGGTCGGTCTGTTATATCGGGTATGGGGGGGTCTGTTATATCGGGTATGGGGGGTCTGTTATATCGGGTATGGGGGGGTCGGAAGTTATATTGGGTATGGGGGGGTCTGTTATATCGGGTATGGGGGGTCTGTTATATCGGGTATGGGGGGGTCTGTTATATCGGGTATGGGGGGGTCGGTCTGTTATATCGGGTATGGGGGGGTCTGTTATATCGGGTATGGGGGGGTCGGTCTGTTATATCGGGTATGGGGGGGTCTGTTATATCGGGTATGGGGGGGGTCGGTCTGTTATATCGGGTATGGGGGGGTCTGTTATATCGGGTATGGGGGGTCTGTTATATCGGGTATGGGGGGGTCGGTCTGTTATATCGGGTATGGGGGGGTCTGTTATATCGGGTATGGGGGGGTCGGTCTGTTATATCGGGTATGGGGGGGTCTGTTATATCGGGTATGGGGGGTCGGAAGTTATATTGGGTATGGGGGGGTCTGTTATATCGGGTATGGGGGGTCTGTTATATCGGGTATGGGGGGGTCTGTTATATCGGGTATGGGGGGGTCGGTCTGTTATATTGGGTATGGGGGGGTCTGTTATATCGGGTATGGGGGGGTCTGTTATATCGGGTATGGGGGGGTCGGTCTGTTATATCGGGTATGGGGGGTCTGTTATATCGGGTATGGGGGGGTCGGTCTGTTATATCGGGTATGGGGGGTCTGTTATATCGGGTATGGGGGGGTCGGTCTGTTATATCGGGTATGGGGGGTCTGTTATATCGGGTATGGGGGGGTCTGTTATATGGGTATGGGGGGGTCGGTCTGTTATATCGGGTATGGGGGGGTCTGTTATATCGGGTATGGGGGGGTCTGTTATATCGGGTATGGGGGGTCTGTTATATCGGGCATGGGGGGGTCGGTCTGTTATATCGGGTATGGGGGGGGTCTGTTATATCGGGTATGGGGGGGTCTGTTATATCGGGTATGGGGGGGTCGGTCTGTTATATCGGGTATGGGGGGTCGGTCTGTTATATCGGGCATGGGGGGGGGTCTGTTATATCGGGTATGGGGGGTCTGTTATATCGGGTATGGGGGGGTCTGTTATATCGGGTATGGGGGGGTCTGTTATATCGGGTATGGGGGGGGTCTGTTATATCGGGTATGGGGGGTCTGTTATATCGGGATGGGGGGGTCTGTTATATCGGGTATGGGGGGGTCTGTTATATCGGGTATGGGGGGGTCTGTTATATTGGGTATGGGGGGGTCGGTCTGTTATATCGGGTATGGGGGGGTCTGTTATATCGGGTATGGGGGGGTCTGTTATATCGGGTATGGGGGGGTCGGTCTGTTATATCGGGTATGGAGGGTCTGTTATATCGGGTATGGGGGGGTCGGTCTGTTATATCGGGTATGGGGGGGTCGGTCTGTTATATCGGGTATGGGGGGTCTGTTATATCGGGTATGGGGGGGTCTGTTATATCGGGTATGGGGGGGTCTGTTATATCGGGTATGGGGGGGTCGGTCTGTTATATCGGGTATGGGGGGGTCTGTTATATCGGGTATGGGGGGTCTGTTATATCGGGTATGGGGGGGTCGGTCTGTTATCTCGGGTATGGGGGGGTCTGTTATATCGGGTATGGGGGTCGGTCTGTTATATCGGGTATGGGGGGTCTGTTATATCGGGTATGGGGGGGTCTGTTATATCGGGTATGGGGGGGTCGGTCTGTTATCTCGGGTATGGGGGGGTCGGTCTGTTATCTCGGGTATGGGGGGGTCTGTTATATCGGGTATGGGGGGGTCGGTCTGTTATCTCGGGTATGGGGGGGTCTGTTATATCGGGTATGGGGGGTCGGTCTGTTATATCGGGTATGGGGGGTCTGTTATATCGGGTATGGGGGGTCTGTTATATCGGGTATGGGGGGGTCTGTTATATCGGGTATGGGGGTCGGTCTGTTATATCGGGTATGGGGGGTCTGTTATATCGGGTATGGGGGGGTCTGTTATATCGGGTATGGGGGGGTCGGTCTGTTATCTCGGGTATGGGGGGGTCGGTCTGTTATCTCGGGTATGGGGTGGTCTGTTATATCGGGTATGGGGGGGTCGGTCTGTTATCTCGGGTATGGGGGGGTCCTGTTATATCGGGTATGGGGGGTCGGTCTGTTATATCGGGTATGGGGGGTCTGTTATATCGGGTATGGGGGGTCTGTTATATCGGGTATGGGGGGGTCTGTTATATCGGGTATGGGGGGTCGGTCTGTTATATCGGGTATGGGGGGTCTGTTATATCGGTATGGGGGGGTCTGTTATATCGGGTATGGGGGTCTGTTATATCGGGTATGGGGGGGGGTCTGTTATATCGGGTATGGGGGGGGTCGGTCTGTTATCTCGGGTATGGGGGGGTCTGTTATATCGGGTATGGGGGGTCTGTTATATCGGGTATGGGGGGTCTGTTATATCGGGTATGGGGGGTCTGTTATATCGGGTATGGGGGGTCTGTTATATCGGGTATGGGGGGTCTGTTATATCGGGTATGGGGGGGTCTGTTATATCGGGTATGGGGGGTCTGTTATATCGGGTATGGGGGGGTCTGTTATATCGGGTATGGGGGGGTCTGTTTATATCGGGTATGGGGGGGTCTGTTATATCGGGTATGGGGGGTCTGTTATATCGGGTATGGGGGGGTCGGTTTGTTATATCGGGTATGGGGGGGTCTGTTATATTGGGTATGGGGGGTCTGTTATATCGGGTATGGGGGGGTCGGTCTGTTATATCGGGTATGGGGGGTCTGTTATATCGGGTATGGGGGGGTCGGTCTGTTATATCGGGTATGGGGGGTCTGTTATATCGGGTATGGGGGGGTCTGTTATATCGGGTATGGGGGGGTCGGTCTGTTATATCTGGTATGGGGGGGTCTGTTATATCGGGTATGGGGGGGGTCGGTCTGTTATATCGGGTATGGGGGGGTCGGTCAGTTATATCGGGTATGGGGGGGTCTGTTATATCGGGTATGGGGGGGTCGGTCTGTTATATCTGGTATGGGGGGGTCTGTTATATCGGGTATGGGGGGGTCGGTCTGTTATATCGGGTATGGGGGGGTCGGTCTGTTATATCGGGTAATGGGGGGGTCTGTTATATCGGGTATGGGGGGTCTGTTATATCTGGTATGGGGGGGTCTGTTATATCGGGTATGGGGGGGTCGGTCTGTTATATCGGGTATGGGGGGTCGGTCTGTTATATCGGGTATGGGGGGTCGGTCTGTTATATCGGGTATGGGGGGGGTCTGTTATATCGGGTATGGGGGGGTCTGTTATATCGGGTATGGGGGGGTCTGTTATATCGGGTATGGGGGGGTCGGAAGTTATATTGGGTATGGGGGGGTCTGTTATATCGGGTATGGGGGGTCTGTTATATCGGGTATGGGGGGGTCTGTTATATCGGGTATGGGGGGGTCGGTCTGTTATATCGGGTATGGGGGGGGTCTGTTATATCGGGTATGGGGGGGTCGGTCTGTTATATCGGGTATGGGGGGGTCTGTTATATCGGGTATGGGGGGGTCGGTCTGTTATATCGGGTATGGGGGGGTCTGTTATATCGGGTATGGGGGGTCTGTTATATCGGGTATGGGGGGGTCGGTCTGTTATATCGGGTATGGGGGGGTCTGTTATATCGGGTATGGGGGGGTCGGTCTGTTATATCGGGTATGGGGGGGTCTGTTATATCGGGTATGGGGGGGGTCTGTTATATCGGGTATGGGGGGGTCGGAAGTTATATTGGGTATGGGGGGGTCTGTTATATCGGGTATGGGGGGTCTGTTATATCGGGTATGGGGGGGTCTGTTATATCGGGTATGGGGGGGTCGGTCTGTTATATTGGGTATGGGGGGGTCGGTTATATCGGGTATGGGGGGGTCTGTTATATCGGGTATGGGGGGGTCGGTCTGTTATATCGGGTATGGGGGGGTCTGTTATATCGGGTATGGGGGGGTCGGTCTGTTATATCGGGTAAGGGGGGTCTGTTATATCTGGTATGGGGGGGTCTGTTATAACGGGTATGGGGGGGTCTGTTATATCGGGTATGGGGGGGTCTGTTATATCGGGTATGGGGGGGTCGGTCTGTTATATCGGGTATGGGGGGTCTGTTATATCGGGTATGGGGGGGTCGGTCTGTTATATCGGGTATGGGGGGTCTGTTATATCGGGTATGGGGGGGTCGGTCTGTTATATCGGGTATGGGGGGTCTGTTATATCGGGCATGGGGGGGTCGGTCTGTTATATCGGGTATGGGGGGGTCTGTTATATCGGGTATGGGGGGGTCTGTTATATCGGGTATGGGGGGGTCGGTCTGTTATATCGGGTATGGGGGGGGGTCTGTTATATCGGGTATGGGGGGGGTCTGTTATATCGGGTATGGGGGGGTCTGTTATATCGGGTATGGGGGTCTGTTATATCGGGCATGGGGGGGGGGTACTGTTATATCGGGTATGGGGGGTCTGTTATTTGGGTATGGGGGGGTCTGTTATATCGGGTATGGGGGGGTCTGTTATATCGGGTATGGGGGGGTCTGTTATATCGGGTATGGGGGGTCTGTTATATCGGGTATGGGGGGGTCTGTTATATGGGTATGGGGGGTCTGTTATATCGGGTATGGGGGGGTCTGTTATATCGGGTATGGAGGGGGTCTGTTATATCGGGTATGGGGGGGTCTGTTATATTGGGTATGGGGGGTCGGTCTGTTATATCGGGTATGGGGGGGGTCTATTATATCGGGTATGGGGGGGTCTGTTATATCGGGTATGGGGGGGTCGGTCTGTTATATCGGGTATGGGGGGGTCTGTTATATGGGTATGGGGGGGTCGGTCTGTTATATCGGGTATGGGGGGTCGGTCTGTTATATCGGGTATGGGGGGTCTGTTATATCGGGTATGGGGGGGTCTGTTATATCGGGTATGGGGGGGTCTGTTATATCGGGTATGGGGGGGTCGGTCTGTTATATCGGGTATGGGGGGGTCTGTTATATCTGGTATGGGGGGGTCTGTTATATCGGGTATGGGGGGGTCTGTTATATCGGGTATGGGGGGGTCTGTTATATCGGGTATGGGGGGGTCGGTCTGTTATATCGGGTATGGGGGGGTCTGTTATATCTGGTATGGGGGGGTCTGTTATATCGGGTATGGGGGGGGTCTGTTATATCGGGTATGGGGGGGTCGGTCTGTTATATCGGGTATGGGGGGGTCGGTCTGTTATATCGGGTATGGGGGGGTCTGTTATATCGGGTATGGGGGGGTCTGTTATATCGGGTATGGGGGCGTCTGTTATATCGGGTATGGGGGGGTCTGTTATATCGGGTATGGGGGGGTCTGTTATATCGGGTATGGGGGCGTCTGTTATATCGGGTATGGGGGGGTCTGTTATATCGGGTATGGGGGGTCGGTCTGTTATATCGGGTATGGGGGGGTCTGTTATATCGGGTATGGGGGGTCTGTTATATCGGGTATGGGGGGGTCTGTTATATCGGGTATGGGGGCGTCTGTTATATCGGGTATGGGGGGGGTCTGTTATATCGGGTATGGGGGGCGTCTGTTATATCGGGTATGGGGGGGTCTGTTATATCGGGTATGGGGGGTCTGTTATATCGGGTATGGGGGGGTCTGTTATATCGGGTATGGGGGGGTCTGTTATATCGGGTATGGGGGGTCTGTTATATCGGGTATGGGGGGTCTGTTATATCGGGTATGGGGGGGTCTGTTATATCGGGTATGGGGGGTCTGTTATATCGGGTATGGGGGGGTCTGTTATATCGGGTATGGGGGGGTCTGTTATATCGGGTATGGGGGGTCTGTTATATCGGGTATGGGGGGGTCTGTTATATCGGGTATGGGGGGTCGGTCTGTTATATCGGGTATGGGGGGTCTGTTATATCGGGTATGGGGGGCGTCTGTTATATCGGGTATGGGGGCGTCTGTTATATCGGGTATGGGGGGGTCTGTTATATCGGGTATGGGGGGGTCTGTTATATCGGGTATGGGGGGGGTCTGTTATATCGTGTATGGGGGGGTCGGTCTGTTATATCGGGTATGGGGGGGTCTGTTATATCGGGTATGGGTCGGTCTGTTATCTCGGGTATGGGGGGTCGGTCTGTTATATCGGGTATGGGGGGGTCTGTTATATCGGGTATGGGGGGGTCTGTTATATCGGGTATGGGGGGGTCTGTTATATCGGGTATGGGGCGTCTGTTATATCGGGTATGGGGGGGTCTGTTATATCGGGTATGGGGGCGTCTGTTATATCGGGTATGGGGGGGTCTGTTATATCGGGTATGGGGGGTCTGTTATATCGGGTATGGGGGGGTCTGTTATATCGGGTATGGGGGGGTCTGTTATATCGGGTATGGGGGGGTCTGTTATATCGGGTATGGGGGGGTCGGTCTGTTATATCGGGTATGGGGGGGTCTGTTATATCGGGTATGGGGGGGTCTGTTATATCGGGTATGGGGGGGTCTGTTATATCGGGTATGGGGGGTCGGTCTGTTATATCGGGTATGGGGGGTCTGTTATATCGGGTATGGGGGGGTCTGTTATATCGGGTATGGGGGGGTCTGTTATATCGGGTATGGGGGGGTCGGTCTGTTATATCGGGTATGGGGGGGTCTGTTATATCGGGTATGGGGGGGTCTGTTATATCGGGTATGGGGGGGTCTGTTATATCGGGTATGGGGGGTCGGTCTGTTATATCGGGTATGGGGGGTCTGTTATATCGGGTATGGGGGGGTCTGTTATATCGGGTATGGGGGGGTCTGTTATATCGGGTATGGGGGGGTCTGTTATATCGGGTATGGGGGGGTCTGTTATATCGGGTATGGGGGGGTCTGTTATATCGGGTATGGGGGGGTCTGTTATATCGGGTATGGGGGGGTCAGTTATATCGGGTATGGGGGGGTCTGTTATATCGGGTATGGGGGGGTCTGTTATATCGGGTATGGGGGGGTCTGTTATATCGGGTATGGGGGGGTCTGTTATATCGGGTATGGGGGGGTCTGTTATATCGGGTATGGGGGGGGTCTGTTATATCGGGTATGGGGGGGTCTGTTATATCGGGTATGGGGGGGTCTGTTATATCGGGTATGGGGGGGTCTGTTATATTGGGTATGGGGGGTCTGTTATATCGGGTATGGGGGGGTCTGTTATATCGGGTATGGGGGGGTCTGTTATATCGGGTATGGGGGGGTCTGTTATATCGGGTATGGGGGGGTCTGTTATATCGGGTATGGGGGGGTCTGTTATATCGGGTATGGGGGGGTCTGTTATATCGGGTATGGGGGGGGTCTGTTATATCGGGTATGGGGGGGTGGTCTGTTATATCGGGTATGGGGGGTCTGTTATATCGGGTATGGGGGGGTCAGTTATATCGGGTATGGGGGGGTCTGTTATATCGGGTATGGGGGGTCTGTTATATCGGGTATGGGGGGGTCTGTTATATCGGGTATGGGGGGGTCTGTTATATCGGGTATGGGGGGGTCTGTTATATTGGGTATGGGGGGTCTGTTATATCGGGTATGGGGGGGTCTGTTATATTGGGTATGGGGGGTCTGTTATATCGGGTATGGGGGGTCTGTTATATCGGGTATGGGGGGGTCTGTTATATCGGGTATGGGGGGGTCTGTTATAACGGGTATGGGGGTCTGTTATATCGGGTATGGGGGTCTGTTATATCGGGTATGGGGGGGTCTGTTATATCTGGTATGGGGGGTCTGTTATATCGGGTATGGGGGTCTGTTATATCGGGTATGGGGGGTCTGTTATATCTGGTATGGGGGGTCTGTTATATCTGGTATGGGGGGTCTGTTATATCGGGTATGGGGGGCTCTGTTATATCGGGTATGGGGGGGTCTGTTATATCGGGTATGGGGGGGTCTGTTATAACGGGTATGGGGGGGTCTGTTATCTCGGGTATGGGGGGTCTGTTATATCGGGTATGGGGGGGTCTGTTATATCGGGTATGGGGGGTCTGTTATATCGGGTATGGGGGGGTCTGTTATAACGGGTATGGGGGGGTCTGTTATCTCGGGTATGGGGGGGTGGTTAGAATGGATTGGCGGGGCAGTTATCTTGGACGGGGGTGTCAGTTCTATCTGCGGGCGGGGCAGTTACTGGAGCTCGTTGATCGCTGCTGTATTTGTCCAATCTATTACTCCATTCCCAAAGCTCCCGCCTGTGTCGAGTTTTGTGCCTCACATTCTCCCTCCCTCCAGTTGCAGTGAGTAACCACTCGGAGACAGACTACAAGAACAAGGATTGGGTTTTCATCAACTACACCTACAAGCGATTCGAGGGACTGACCGCCCGTGGAGCGATTCCCTCCTACATGAAGTCCGGGAAGTGATGAACTTTGACTCCAAGGGCTCACGTCACTGCTTTAGTGCCTATTTTTTCTTAGCAACTTGATTGGTCCGTTGGTGGAGCCTTACTGCCGTGGATAGTGACAGTTGTGAAGGACTGAGAAATTACTGAGATTTTATTCCTAATATCCAGATATCCTTTATAATCTCTTTCGCTGGGCGGCTGGGGGCCGATATTAGCCGGGAAGCAGTCCTGGACCTCGGGCAGCACATGTCCAAACCAGCAGCAGCACTGACAGCGGAGGGCTCAATGGGACCCCTGCAACACAGGCCTGGCGTTCCCGAGTCTCTGCCTTTCATTCACCCGCACTGCCAGTCGAGGGCTGTGTGCTACCCCTGCCTGATTCCGCCGTGTCCAGTTCAGCTCCGAGTGGCTGATAGAGCAAACCTTTACCAGCAAATGCATCCATTGTGGCTCTAGATGGTGTTCCCTTCACTGCGTGCTCCCTGGTGGTTGGGGCAGCAGTACTTCATCCCCCCCCCCCACCTCCACCTTAAACGGTAACGACGAGGGCCTGTGTAGAAAGTGTTTCTCAGTGATTATCGGTGAATTCTGTCAGTGTTGTGCGGTTCCTACCCACAATGAGAGAGATGCACAGTATTGGGCAGAGGGCGGTGTAGTCGGATTCACAATACATAGTGATGTACAGGATGGGTAGAAAGCAGCCCAGTGATAGACCGGCGGCGAGGCAGCTGGCCGTATACAGCTGGCCGGCCTGCAGCTGCCCCACAGTCGTTCACTTGCTTTGGGCTGATACTGGCAGTGCCAGCTCCCACCATTTCTGTTAACGACTGCACAGTCAAGCACTCTGCAAACACCAAGGTACTATTCTCATCATCATGTGTTTTTATCTGCATTTAGATGCATTTATTAATTGGATGGGGTTCGAAATGAATCTTGTGCTGATTTCACCTTGATTTCTAACTATATGCAGCTTTTATTTTATAGGGGGAGCGTTTGTGCTGGTTCTTGTTTATAAATACCATTTGTGTTTGTACTTGTATAGAAGGAGTGTTGGCCCGATTTGCATTGCTCTGGAGGTTGTTGTGGTGGGGGTGGACGGGGTTCGCGCCTGGATCTCTGCAGTCTTGGCTGAAGATTCTCACTTTCCTTCAGAGCTGAGGTCTGCATTGTTTGCGTGTAGTTTGTGCACCAGCTGCAAGTGTGTACAACAAGCTGTCGGTCGGAACTACAGTCTCTGCCCCAGATAATCCTTTGTGGTTATCTGAAAATCTCTCCTCATTTTCTTCCTTATTGATTAATTTTATTTCTCTCCGCTCCCCCATCTTGGCTCAGATTGAACTTCCTGGTCCAGTATTACTGTAAAATCCAGTATATACATCGCAAGCTTGTAGAATGCTCATGCATTTTCAGGTGCCATTTCAGTAAACTCCCCTCAGTATATCTCTGTGTTAGAGGGCAAAAGATAAAAATCCGTGAAGCTGCTACTTGTAGACCAGATATTATGGGAATTGCTGGCTGGAGCTGTAGTGACTTTGCGCCAGGCAATAAGTTGCTGCCGGGTTCTGCTCAGTGCTCCTGTTGGGTGGACCCTCGTCCTGGGTCCTACCAAGTGGCAGAATGAACTATGGGCTTGCAACCTTCTTGCTGCTTCCTTTAGCTTTCCAAAGGATTTCTGCTGATCCAGACTCCGGGAAATGGCCATTGGTGGGATTTGGAAATAATTGTACTTTATTCTGCGTGAAAGTGATTGTTGAATGTGATACAACAGGGCCTTAATCAGTGAGAGGAAGTGAGGCAACAAAACATCCTGCCCACAACCCTGTCCCCCTCCAGGCTGACCCCTTTCCACAGGGAGTCCCATTGGTCAGTGTCGCTCCTTCCCCAGCGAGTCCCATTGGTCAGTGTCGCTCCTTCCCCAGGGAGTCCCATTGGTCAGTGTCGCTCCTTCCCCAGCGAGTCCCATTGGTCAGTGTCGCTCCTTCTCCAGCGAGTCCCATTGGTCAGTGTCGCTCCTTCCCCAGGGAGTCCCATTGGTCAGTGTCGCTCCTTCCCCAGCGAGTCCCATTGGTCAGTGTCGCTCCTTCCCCAGGGAGTCCTGTTGGTCAGTCACTCTGTGACCCGGGGAGGGTGTCCCATTGGTCAGTCACTCTGTGAAGGGAGGGTGTCCCATTGGTCAGTCACTCTGTGACCCGGGAAGGGCGGTCTGATGCTGGGTGGGACTGGATGTTGGCTCCTCCTCCACTGGAGATGGAGATTCCGGAGAGTGAGTGGTGAATCCTGGTTGGTGAGGACAGTGGAGCGAGTGCGATGGTCAGGCTGATGCCAGAGTTGAATGGTGTGTTTCTGTAGAGACCCTCACTTCCTGCATAATAAGGGATGTGGTCTCGGTTTATCCCGAGTGCGTGCACACACTAACAGTAAAGGCCCCATAGGATGACTGTAGGTACACTGGTGGAGTTACATGACTGAGGGCTGACAATTCACCGTGACCATCACTGGGCTCGATGGAACAGCTCGTCGCCATAACAACTGATGAACGGTAAATGTAAAATCTCAGCGCAGTTCCCAGAGAGGAGGTGCTGCTCCTCCAGTGTTCTGCCAATTTGTGCCCTGCTCCCCTTTGAGACCCAACTCTTGCTGTGCCATGTTCCACACCAGAGTGTGAACTGATGGGCTGCAGAATGGCTCCAGGGCTCCTCTCAGTGACACATTGCTGGAGGTCACATCAGGCACTGAGGGAAATGCTTTTCCCTTTTGATATATTGGGGTAAGCAACTGGTCTGTGCTGCACAACCTCAGTGGGACCTGCACACGTCATCAGGCAAGAGAACTGTTTTATTAATTTTTTAAAAATCATTTCAGTCCCCCAAACAAACATGGACAGGTGGGGTGGGGGTGGTCTGTGAGAGACGGGTGGGGTGGGGGTGGTCTGTGAGGGACGGGTGGGGTGGGGGTGGTATGTGAGGGACGGGTGGGGTGGGGGTGGTCTGTGAGGGACGGGTGGGGTGGGGTGGTCTGTGAGGGACGGGTGGGGTGGGGGTGGTCTGTGAGAGACGGGTGGGGTGGGGTGGGGGTGGTCTGTGAGGGATGGGTGGGGTGGGGGTGGTCTGTGAGAGACGGGTGGGGTGGGGTGGGGTGGGGTGGGGGTGGTCTGTGAGGGACGGGTGGGGGTGGTCTGTGAGAGACGGGTGGGGGTGGTCTGTGAGAGACGGGTGGGGTGGGGTGGGGGTGGTCTGTGAGGGACGGGTGGGGGTGGTCTGTGAGAGACGGGTGGGGTGGGGGGTGGTCTGTGAGGGACGGGTGGGGGTGGTCTGTGAGAGACGGGTGGGGTGGGGTGGGGGTGGTCTGTGAGGGACGGGTGGGGTGGGGGTGGTCTGTGAGAGACGGGTGGGGTGGGGTGGGGGTGGTCTGTGAGGGACGGGTGGGGTGGGGTGGGGTGGTCTGTGAGGGACGGGTGGGGTGGGGTGGGGGTGGTCTGTGAGGGACGGGTGGGGTGGGGGTGGTCTGTGAGGGCAGTGACTCTGTGTTTGAAAGGAGCAGCTAATCCCAGCAGAACAGTCCAGCTGAACTTAGCGATAAATTTCCCCCCCCAATGTCTTTAACCCATTCAGGAGCTGTGAATGTGTCTGAGTGTTGCCCCCCATGGTGTAATATCTTGCAAACACTGATCTAGTCTCACACGTGAATAATGGTCAGTTGAGGGAGGTACCAGAGGTGCTGCAGCCCAGCAGAGTCTGCACCTGTGGGAAGGAGGCAAATCGGCTTCAATCCCAGTCTGGGGTTAAGCAGCTGATTGCAGCACCAGCCATCCTCCATCCAGGCCTCCGTACCCGGGGAGGGGAGGGGGGGTGTCTGTAGTCCAGGCCTCAGTACCTGGGGAGGGGAGGTGTCTAGTCCAGGCCTCAGTACCTGGGGAGGGGAGGTGTCTGTAGTCCAGGCCTCAGTACCTGGGGAGGGGAGGTGTCTAGTCCAGGCCTCAGTACCTGGGGAGGGGAGGTGTCTGTCGTCCAGGCCTCAGTACCCGGGGAGGGGGGTGTCTGTAGTCCAGGCCTCAGTACCCGGGGAGGCGGGGTGTCTGTAGTCCAGGCCTCAGTACCCGGGGAGGGGGGTGTCTGTAGTCCAGGCCTCAGTACCCGGGGAGGGGGGTGTCTGTAGTCCAGGCCTCAGTACCTGGGGAGGGGAGGTGTCTGTAGTCCAGGCCTCCGTACCCGGGGGGGGGGGGGGAGGGGGGCGTCTGTAGTCCAGGCCTCAGTACCTGGGGAGGGGAGGTGTCTGTAGTCCAGGCCTCCGTACCCGGGGGGGGGGGGGAGGGGGGTGTCTGTAGTCCAGGCCTCAGTACCTGGGGAGGGGAGGTGTCTAGTCCAGGCCTCAGTACCTGGGGAGGGGAGGTGTCTGTAGTCCAGGCCTCAGTACCTGGGGAGGGGAGGTGTCTAGTCCAGGCCTCAGTACCTGGGGAGGGGAGGTGTCTGTCGTCCAGGCCTCAGTACCCGGGGAGGGGGGGTGTCTGTAGTCCAGGCCTCAGTACCCGGGGAGGCGGGGTGTCTGTAGTCCAGGCCTCAGTACCCCCGGGGAGGGGGGTGTCTGTAGTCCAGGCCTCAGTACCCGGGGAGGGGGGTGTCTGTAGTCCAGGCCTCAGTACCTGGGGAGGGGAGGTGTCTGTAGTCCAGGCCTCCGTACCCGGGGGGGGGGGGGAGGGGGGGCGTCTGTAGTCCAGGCCTCAGTACCCGGGGGGGGAGGGGGGCGTCTGTAGTCCAGGCCTCAGTACCCGGGGGGGGGGGGGGGGGGGGGGAGGGGGGCGTCTGTAGTCCAGGCCTCCGTACCCGGGGAGGGGAGGTGTCTGTAGTCCAGGCCTCCGTACCCGGGGGGGGGGGGGGGGGGGGAGGGCGTCTGTAGTCCAGGCCTCCGTACCCGGGGAGGGGGGGGGGGAGGGCGTCTGTAGTCCAGGCCTCAGTACCCGGGGAGGTGTCCGTAGTCCAGGCCTCAGTAACCGGGGAGGGGAGGGGAGGTGTCTGTAGTCCAGGCCACAGTACCCGGGGAGGGGAGGTGTCTGTAGTCCAGGCCTCCGTACCCGGGGAGGGGGGGTGTCTGTAATCCAGGCCTCAGTACCCGGGGAGGGGGGGTGTCTGTAGTCCAGGCCTCAGTACCCGGGGAGGTGTCTGTAGTCCAGGCCTCAGTACCCGGGGAGGGGAGGGGTGTCTGTAGTCCAGGCCTCAGTACCCGGGGAGGGGAGGGGTGTCTGTAGTCCAGGCCTCAGTACCCGGGGAGGGGGGTGTCTGTAGTCCAGGCCTCAGTACCCGGGGAGGGGGGGTGTCTGTAGTCCAGGCCTCAATACCCGGGGAGGGGTGGTGTCTGTAGTCCAGGCCTCAGTACCCGGGGAGGGGTGGGGGGGAGGTGTCTGTAGTCCAGGCCTCAGTACCCGGGGAGGGGGGGTGTCTGTAGTCCAGGCCTCAGTACCCGGGGAGGGGAGGGGTGTCTGTAGTCCAGGCCTCAGTACCCGGGGAGGGGGGTGTCTGTAGTCCAGGCCTCAGTACCCGGGGAGGGGGGTGTCTGTAGTCCAGGCCTCAGTACCCGGGGAGGGGAGGGGTGTCTGTAGTCCAGGCCTCAGTACCCGGGGAGGGGGGTGTCTGTAGTCCAGGCCTCAGTACCCGGGGAGGGGGGGTGTCTGTAGTCCAGGCCTCAGTACCCGGGGGGGGGGAGGGGATGTCTGTAGTCCAGGCCTCAGTACCCGGGGAGGGGGGTGTCTGTAGTCCAGGCCTTAGTACCCGGGGGGGGGGGGAGGGGTGTGTCTGTAGTCCAGGCCTCAGTACCCGGCGGGGGGGAGGGGGGTGTCTGTAGTCCAGGCCTCAGTACCCGGGGTCTGCAGCTTCTCAATGGAGTGAGGCAGGCCAGTGGGCAGGAAGATGCTGTGGTGAGGCTGGGTTGGTCCCGCTGGCTCTGGGATCTGGTGTAAGTGTTGTGTAAGTTGCAGTATTGCTTTTTACGATGGCCACTTTCTTTAAAACTGTATTATAAAATCTTTTACTTAACGTCACCGAGTCTGTTTGAAATTTTGTGTGGAGTTTTCTGTTGAGAGTTTGATTTCTGCATCTTAGTTGCAAGTCCAGTATATATTTAATAAACATCACAGTATTTCAGGGTTGGTGAAAGCCACCACATGCATTTCTCTGACATCGCAAAACCTGAGGAGAACTGTGTAACGCAGCAAGTGATGGGTGTTGTCTGGGGACACTGGATTGAGGCCGTGTGAGTGACCACTGTTAAACAGTGACAGTATGATGGCCAGCTGTGCACACCAGCAGGCCTTTGCCTGCAGCTGTCGAGCCTCAATAACTTGGTGTGGAGATTCACCAGCCAGCTCTGGGTTTCCAGCCAGACCCCCGGCTGACCAGAAAAGGTCGGGGGTGATGGGGAGAGAAAATTAACCATCGACGTTTCAGTGTGTGGTGTGTCCATTATACAGAAAGGACGGAAGGGAATGCAAACTCCAAGTGGCAGACATCAAACCCAGCAGGTGCAATTTATGACTTATTGCACAGATCCATTGGATAGTTTCTGTGGGTAATACACAATCCCAACACAAGCTTGTAGGCCCCAGATGTAAAACTGGCATCACATACATCCCCAGCAAAGGGCTGCTTGTCTGCATTCCTGGATTAAGTTGTACATTTTACAGTTTAGTATGTGAACATTCTTTATTGTGCAAAATCAAACAGTTTGCTGAATGAAAAAAGCAACAGTCCATCTAATTCGCCTTCGACCATCCTGGCAGTGACGTGATACAACGAGAATGGAATTTCTGACTAATCACTGTGATCGATCTCTATCAACAGACCCAGACATGAGGCCAGGAAACCCCAGTGGTGGAGAGCTTTGGGAACCAGAGGTCCAAAGTTACCTGTTCCTCCCGAGCACGCTGCACTCGTCATGTCCTGTCTCAAATTACTCAGATACTGGATCCCAAAATATCACTTTCCAAAATTTATCTAATTTGCATTTGAATTAACCAATACTAACGCTTCCACTGTCTCCCGCTGGAGGCTGTGCCATAGATTGACTACTCGCTCACCGAAATACAGGCAGACCTCCTGTACGTTCCCTCTCTCTGCTCTTGGATTCATTATTTACCTCGAGCGGCAGGTTGGTTTCATTTCCTCCCTGGCTGAAGATGCTGGCTCTTGCTGAGGCGCTCAACCATGGGAGGCATCACCATTCTGCCTTTATCCTGTACACCCCTTCCTGGCTGGGATCAGAGCACAGTTGAGCGAGAGGAAAGCCTAGTTTGGTTTTGCCCTCCCTTGCCTAGGACCACAGAGATTGTATTTAGCGCCAGGGTTAAGTGGCAGAAACAGGGAAGGAGGGACCTTTTTACACAGACCATGGAGGGAGGAGACGATTGCTGACTTTCTTTTAAATAAATACACTGAGATAGAATAAAACAATTGTATTCACCCGACAGAATGCAATATAGTATTTTATATTATTAGCATGATATCAGGGATTAGGGAACTCTAGCACAGGGTCTGTCAAGAGTCACTGTACACAGACCCTCTCGCTCTGCTCTATAAATGCCTCCGCCCTTGGCCCTAAAAGCAGTCCCCCTCCTCTCCCCTCCCCCATAAATTACCTCACTGACCTCAACACAATTATTCCATGGGAATGAATTCAGTCGCAGTGCTGGGATTCGTAACGCTGATCCTGTTCCAAATATCATTTGATTCTTTAAAGGCGTTTAAACAATTGTCAAAGTAATACTGTCCTGGGTCCACAAACCTCTCGTTCAACTCGGAATCGGTTCAATGGGAGAAATAAGTGGGTGGAACAGCCATGTCGAGGGAGTGCCCCAGACGAGGAAGAGGCAGAATCTGTCACTCCATTCAGCTCAAAACAAATTACAAAAGAAAAGCTTCTCAAAGTTCAACCTAAGGTGGCCCAGATCTGGGAGGCGGTTTCCTTTTGAACTGTCTGATATTGACTTACTGCACAGGATGAAGGAAGTAATGATGAATTTATACCAAATGTTGGTCACAGTTGGAGGGCTGTGCAGTTTCTAGAAAGGACATTAAAACCACAGAGACACTGATTCGCCAGGATGATGCCAGGGATGGGTAGCTATAGTTATGAGGAGATGCCCAAGATACTGGAACTATTTCCACTGGAACAGTGAAGGAGATTTAATAGAGATATAAAAATTATGAAGGATTTGGCTAGTGAATGGGGAGTCAATGATGAGGGACCATCAATTTAAAATTGTCACTAAGTGAGGGGAAAGGTTAGGAGAAATTTCTTCACACACGGTTGTTCGAGCATGGAATGCTTTGTCACAAGGAGTGATTGAGGCAGAGACCACTGCATCTTTTGAGGGGAATGTTTGAAGCAGAGGAAGATACAGGGCTGTGGGGAGAGAGCGGGGCAGTGGGATTAGTTTGGGGATTGATACAGGGCTATGGGGAGAGAGAGCGGGGCAGTGGGATTAGTTTGGGGATTGATACAGGGCTATGGGGAGAGAGCGGGGCAGTGGGATTAGTTTGGGATTGATACAGGGCTGTGGGGAGAGAGCGGGGCAGTGGGATTAGTTTGGGGATTGATACAGGGCTGTGGGATTAGTTTGGGATTGATACAGGGCTATGGGGAGAGAGCGGGGCAGTGGGATTAGTTTGGGATTGATACAGGGCTATGGGGAGAGAGCGGGGCAGTGGGATTAGTTTGGGATTGATACAGGGCTATGGGGAGAGAGGGGGGTAGTGGGATTAGTTTGGTATTGATACAGGGCTATGGGGAGAGAGTGGGGCAGTGGGATTAGTTTGGGATTGATACAGGGCTATGGGGAGAGAGCGGGGCAGTGGGATTAGTTTGGGATTGATACAGGGCTATGGGGAGAGAGCGGGGCAGTGGGATTAGTTTGGGATTGATACAGGGCTATGGGGACAGAATGGGGCAGTGGAATTAGTTTGGGATTGATACAGGGCGCGGGGGAGAGAGCGGGGCAGTGGGGTTTGGGATTGACACGAGGCTATGGGGGAGAGCGCGGGGCAGTGGAATTAGTTTTGAGTAATACAGGGCTATGGGGAGAGAGCGGGGCAGTGGGATTAGTTTGGTATTAATACAGGGCTATGGGGAGAGAGCAGGGCAGTGGGATTAGTTTGGGATTGATACAGGGCTATGGGGACAGAATGGGGCAGTGGGATTAGTTTGGGAATGGTACAGGGCTATGGGGAGAGAGCGGGGCAGTGGGATTAGTTTGGGATTGATACAGGGCTATGGGGAGAGAGCGGGGCAGTGGGATTAGTTTGGGATTGATACAGGGCTATGGGGAGAGAGGGGGGTAGTGGGATTAGTTTGGTATTGATACAGGGCTATGGGGAGAGAGCGGGGCAGTGGGATTAGTTTGGGATTGATACAGGGCTGTGGGGAGAGAGCGGGGCAGTGGGATTAGTTTGGGGATTGATACAGGGCTGTGGGATTAGTTTGGGATTGATACAGGGCTATGGGGAGAGAGCGGGGCAGTGGGATTAGTTTGGGATTGATACAGGGCTATGGGGAGAGAGGGGGGTAGTGGGATTAGTTTGGGATTGATACAGGGATATGGGGAGAGAGGGGGGTAGTGGGATTAGTTTGGGATTGATACAGGGCTATGGGGAGAGAGCGGGGCAGTGGGATTAGTTTGGGATTGATACAGGGCTATGGGGAGAGCGGGGCAGTGGGATTAGTTTGAGATTGATACAGGGCTATGGGGAGAGAGCGGGGCAGTGGGATTAGTTTGGTATTGATACAGGGCTATGGGGAGAGCGGGGCAGTGGGATTAGTTTGGGATTGATACAGGGCTATGGGGAGAGAGCAGGGCAGTGGGATTAGTTTGGGATTGATACAGGGCTTTGGGGAGAGAGCGGGGCAGTGGGATTAGTTTGGGATTGATACAGGGCTATGGGGAGAGAGAGCGAGGCAGTGGGATTAGTTTGGGATTGATACAGGGCTATGGGGAGAGAGCGGGGCAGTGGGATTAGTTTGGGATTGATACAGGGCTTTGGGGAGAGAGCGGGGCAGTGGGATTAGTTTGGGATTGATACAGGGCTATGGGGAGAGAGCGGGGCAGTGGGATTAGTTTGGGATTGCTCCAGCAAGGAGCTGACACAGACATGATTGACCGAATGGCCTCCTCCTGTGCTGTAAAGCTCTGGTTCGGGGAGACGGGAATCGGCCAGAGGTCCTGCTCCCTCCCACTTGTTAAAGCACACACATCTGCCGCTGAGAACTGGTACAGGCTGGGCTACAATGGCCACACACTCTGGAGGCTCACATGGCCCCAGAGGACAGGGACCTGTACCTGATTGCTGTGGGTACCAGTAACTGCTGCCATGGTGATATTTTGTGAGCAGAGAGATGGGTTTGTCAGACATTCGTGGTAATGATTTCTGTGCAGGTTTAAAGTGGAGTATGTCGAACATGATGGTTTAGACTGTGTTACAGCAACTCTGCACTGAGTCTGCACGAGGGAGCATGGGGCAGTTGGGAAACACAGGAACAGGAGGCGGCCATTCACCCCCTCGAGCCTGTTCCGCCATTCAATGACATCATGGCTAATCTGTATCCGATCTCCATCCAACTGCCATGGCTCCATACCCTTGTCTAGCAAAAATCTATCGATCTTGGATTTAAAATGATTAATTGAGCATCTACTGCTTTTTATGGGAGAGTTCCACACTTCTACCACCCTTTGTGTGAAGAAATGTTTCCTAACTACTCTCCTGAATGGCCTGGCTCGGATTTTAAGGTTCTGTCCCCTTGTCCTAGACTCTCCCACCAGTGGAAAATGTTTCTCTCTACCCCATCAATTCCATTCAAAATCCTGAAGACCTCAATCAAATCCCCTCTTAACGTTCTATATTACAGGTAATACAAGCCTAGTTTATGTGATCTCTCCTCATAATCTAACCCTTGGAGCCCTGGTAACATTCTGGTGAATCTGCGCTACCTTCCAAGGCCAGTATATGCTTTCTAAGGTGCGATGCCCAGAACTGTACACAGTGCTCCAGATGTGATCTAACCAGGGCTTTGTACAGCTGTAGCAAAGCTTCCTCCCCTTTATATTCTAGCCCGCTAGTGATAAAGGCTAACATTCCATTAGCCTTCTTGATTATTTTTTGTACCTGACCCACTACAGTTTAGTGATCTGGACCTCCACTGTTCCTACCTCCTCGGCCTTTGGTTATTTGGAAGACTGGGCCTCCGGCCTATTCACACCGCGTGCTGGGTACTGCAAACTGCCAGAGCCTGGTGGTCTTGGTGCAGTGGGGATCCTTGCCGCCCTCCTCCCTTTCACTCGGCGTGCCTGGCTCGAGCCCTTTGCTCCTGGCAGTCAGGGGTCCCACTCCCCTGCCTTTAGGAGGGCGAGAGGTGTGAAGATGAGGGAGAGGAGGATTTTAGTGATGGAAAGCTAGGGTTGGGAGCCTGAAGTGACTCAGGATGTGCCATCCCGCACTGAGCACGCTCACTGATTTTTACAGCAACTTGTACCGACTGAAATAAACAGCCACACGTTTCTCCAGGAAGATTCCGTGTGACCAGCACTTGAAAAACTGCACCTCAGGGAGGAGCCTGGGCCCTGGGTTCCCCCCACTCAGGGTCCAATGTTACTGACAGAATGAATGGGTGACGGAGGGACAGGCTCAGAGATTGGAGTCTGGGTAAGGGGTGCAGCCACACCAAGGTTTGACTCTCCCATCTCCATGTACACCCGCCACACAAACACAGTCTCTTGGCACCAGTGATATCAATACAGGGCACGATGCCTCCACTTTATATCGGCAGCACCTGCCTCCCATGTCAACAAAACCAATGGAATTTATACAGAAATCAAAGTGCCCAATCTGTAGGTGAATGTGTTCGCTATGGCAACAGCAATACTCCTGCCCAGCTCTCGAACCCAGGCCCGATCACCGCGCCGGAACCCGGGCCCGATCACCGCGCCGGAACCCGGGCCCGATCACCGCGCCGGAACCCGGGCCCGATCACCGCGCCGGAACCCGCGCCCGATCACCGCGCCGGAACCCGGGCCCGATCACCGCGCCGGAACCCGGGCCCGATCACCGCGCCGGAACCCGGGCCCGATCACCGCGCCGGAACCCGGGCCCGATCACCGCGCCGGAACCCGGGCCCGATCACCGCGCCGGAACCCGGGCCCGATCACCGCGCCGGAACCCGGGCCCGATCACCGCGCCGGAACCCGGGCCCGATCACCGCGCCGGAAACCGGGCCCGATCACCGCGCCGGAAACCGCGCCCGATCACCGCGCCGGAACCCGGGCCCGATCACCGCGCCGGAACCCGGGCCCGATCACCGCGCCGGAACCCGGGCCCGATCACCGCGCCGGAACCCGGGCCCGATCACCGCGCCGGAACCCGGGCCCGATCACCGCGCCGGAACCCGGGCCCGATCACCGCGCCGGAACCCGGGCCCGATCACCGCGCTCCCAATGTTCTGGTCCAGTGGAAGGTTCAGCTGTTCTGAAGGGGCCTTTAATGCTGCTGCTCGCTGGCCTGTGACCCTGCTCTGGAGCAGCGACCAGTAACATGCACAAAGGGCCTACTGTCACACCGTCTGCCCTAACACCACCGGTGCCCACTGTACCACCACTGTCCTCCTTGTATCTTCCAATGACAGGGCAGGTGGAGGCCTGGTTCTGCAGCCCCCGTCTCCCACTGGTGTTCGGTCCACGTGTTGTGTGCAGTGTCTGTGCCCCGAGTTCTACACTACTCTTGGGCGCTCTGACCCACCACCTGCCCCTGTAGTGGGCCCAGGATGTCGAGCTCGTCCACCTGCGGGTGATGCACGATCCCGTGGTCCCGTGGAACGTCGGCAGCAGCGGAGGCCAGGTTGGTGATGGACTTGCTCCTGACACACTGGAAGTCCACATGCCGGCTCTTCCCTTCTTCCTTCTCCCACGACATGTGGATGAAGGGTCGCTGCACATAGTTATAGATCACCTCGTAACGGCCCCCAGGCCGCAGCCTCAGCTTCTCCTTACAGGTTGGGTAACCTAAGCAACACAGCACAATGGTTACTCACCCCGAGTACTCTTTGTGGGATCCTACTGTGCACAAACTCGCTGCGGAGTTAGGCTGTACAACCATGTCTGCATTCCTTATATACGCAGGGTTTCGGAATGAGAAAGTCCTTCCTTTCTGTCTGTCAGCTGTTTTCAGTGGGCAGCTCTCTCTCTCGCCTCTGAGTCAGAAGGTTGTGGGTTCAAGTCCCACTCCAGAGACTTGAGCCAATAATCTCAGCTGACACTTCAGTGTAGTACTGAGGGAGAGCCAGGGTTCCCGATGACTAAAAAAAATTGTCCTGTGCGGATTTCAGTTGAGGACTGGACTGTGGCTTGTCTGTGCTGCCCCCATGGTCGGATAGCCAAGCTCATCTCAACATATTGGCTCAAAACTGCTTGCGTGTGATATAGCGGGCAGCCAACTGTACCCTGCGAAGTGTCCTCACTTACAGGCGAGGAGGGCAGGGAATGAGAATAGTGGAAAAGTAAATCAACTGACTCACTTGGAGTGATAGTTCAGGGCCGTGGCCTTGCAGGCTCTGGTGAGGAGAGCATCGGAGCAGGAGGAGGCCATTCAGCCCCTCGAGCCTGGTCCACCATTCATAGGAACAGGAGGAGGCCATTCAGCCCCTCGAGCCTGTTCCACCTTTCAATGAGATCACGGCTGATCTGTAGCTGAACTCCATTTGCCCGCCTTTGTTCCATATCCCTCGATACCCTTACCCAACAAAAATCTATCGATCTCGGTCTCGAAAATTTCTAATTGACTCCCAGCATTCACAGCCTTTTGGAGGAGGAGAGAGAATTCCAGATTTCCACTACCCTTTGTGTGAAGAAGTGCTTCCTGATTTCACCCCTGAATGGCCTGGCTCTAATTTTAACATTATTCCCCCTTGTTCTGGACTCCCCCAGCAGAGGAAATCGTTTCTCTCTATCAACCCCTTTAATCATCTTAAACACCTCAATTAGATCACCTCTTAATCTTCTATACTCATGGTAATACAATCCTAGTCTATGCAATTATTCCTCCTAATTTAACCCTTTTAGCCCCGGGATCATTCTGGTGAATCTGCGCTGCTCCCCCTCCAAGGACAATATATCCGTCCTGAGGTGTGGGGCCCAGAACTAACACAGTGCTCTAAATGGGTACCGGTTTGTAACTTCCTGCTCCCATTAACACAACTTACTGTGTCTCCTAACTTAGTGTCATCTCTAAACTTGGATATAAAACTCTCTCTTCCTTCATCCAAATCATTAATATAGACAGTGAAAGGCCGAGGCCCCACTACAGATCCTGGGGAACACCACTTGTCACATCCCACCAATCACAGGACCTACCCTTTATACCCACTCTCTGTCTCCGACCTCCCAACCAATTACTGACCCATGTCACAAGGTTACCTCCAATTCTATGCACTCTCCTTTCGCTAATAATCTCTTGTGCAGAACTTTATCAAATGCCTCTAGACAACGTCCATCGACACTCCACTGTCCACCTTGTGAGTGACCTCAAATAATTTAACTCGATGATTTGTCAGACATGACCTACCCTTGATATATCTGCACTGACTCTCTTTGATCAGTGGCTACTTGTCCGAGTGTTCAGTCACTCGGCCCTGAGAATCGATTCCAGTAACTTCCCCACAACTGACGTTAAATGGACAGGTCTGTCGTTCCTCGTTTCACCCTCCGATGATTCTGAACTAATGGAGTGACATTCACAATTTTCCAACCCAAAGGCACAATTCCTCAATCCAGAGAACTTTGGAAAATGATGACCAACACATCTGTTCACACTGTGCGGTCACTGCAAGCTCAAAAGTAAAAACCAGAAGAGATCAGTCCCCACCCACCGTCCCACTCACCTTCGATCCCAATGCGGATATTCTTCAACCCTCGGTCCTTCAACACCATTTTTGCAACCTCCCGGTTCTCAATGTACTTGAAGAACTTGTACAGTTTGGTGCTATAAATAACTAAAAGATAAGAGACATCAGTCAGAAATCCCGTAGTGCCTGGTCACTTCTTCCTGCCTGTCTAGTTTCCTGTGATTGCTCTAGATTTCCCATTGCTAGACCTGCAGCGAGGGGCCCACAGCAGGAGGTGCATGCTTTCTGGGGGGAGGTGGGTATAAAGGGAAGGAGATGTAAGTAAGAATGACAGACAGACAGCCCTGCTCCTGCTGAATCACGCAAGACACTGGCAAATAAATGGTCTTGTTCTTCATGCCCAGCCAGGCAGCTCTCCTTCTGGCTGACTGGGTTCCTGCTCCTGATCACTGTCCAGTGACCCTGGGTTAGAGAGAGGGGAAATCAGCCTGGGTTCCTGCTCCTGATCACTGTCCAGTGACCCCTGGGTTAGAGAGAGGGGAAATCAGCCAGGGTTCCTGCTCCTGATCACTGTCCAGTGACCCTGGGTTAGAGAGAGGGAAATCAGCCAGGGTTCCTGCTCCTGATCACTGTCCAGTGACCCTGGGTTAGAGAGAGGGGAAATCAGCCTGGGTTCCTGCTCCTGATCACTGTCCAGTGACCCCTGGGTTAGAGAGAGGGGAAATCAGCCTGGGTTCCTGCTCCTGATCACTGTCCAGTGACCCTGGGTTAGAGAGAGGGGAAATCAGCCTGGGTTCCTGCTCCTGATCACTGTCCAGTGACCCTGGGTTAGAGAGAGGGGAAATCAGCCTGGGTTCCTGCTCCTGATCACTGTCCAGTGACCCTGGGTTAGAGAGACGGGAAATCAGCCTGGGTTCCTGCTCCTGATCACTGTCCAGTGACCCCTGGGTTAGAGAGAGGGGAAATCAGCCTGGGTTCCTGCTCCTGATCACTGTCCAGTGACCCTGGGTTAGAGAGAGGGGAAATCAGCCTGGGTTCCTGCTCCTGATCACTGTCCAGTGACCCCTGGGTTAGAGAGAGGGGAAATCAGCCTGGGTTCCTGCTCCTGATCACTGTCCAGTGACCCCTGGGTTAGAGAGAGGGGAAATCAGCCTGGGTTCCTGCTCCTGATCACTGTCCAGTGACCCCTGGGTTAGAGAGAGGGGAAATCAGCCTGGGTTCCTGCTCCTGATCACTGTCCAGTGACCCCTGGGTTAGAGAGAGGGGAAATCAGCCTGGGTTCCTGCTCCTGATCACTGTCCAGTGACCCTGGGTTAGAGAGAGGGGAAATCAGCCTGGGTTCCTGCTCCTGATCACTGTCCAGTGACCCCTGGGTTCCTGCTCCTGATCACTGTCCAGTGACTCCCTGCTACAAAGTGAGCATGTGGATCTTGGGCGAGGATCGGATTTGATGGCTGCCACGGTTATCAGCTCGCTGTTGTTGCCCACAGAACTGTACCCCAGTCAGCACCTTCAGGAGAGGAACTGAGAATAAAACTGAGCTAAACTTATAGGATGGGCATGTACATGGCAAATTAATTTCAATAGAGATAAGTGTGAGGTGGTGCATTTTGGTAGGAGGAATAAGGAGGCCACTAACTCCTTGGAAAATAAAAGTAAATGGGATAGAGGAGCAAGGGATCTCGGGCTACTGATTCACAAATCACAAAGTAGCAACACCAAGTTAACAAGGTTATAAAAAGCAAACAACGCATTGGGGTTCATTTCCAGAGGGATAGAATTGAAAAGCAGTGAAGTTATTTTAAACTTGTATAGAACCTTGGTTTAGACCACACTTGGAATACTGTGAACAGTTCTGGTCTCCATGTTATAAAAAGGACAGAGAGGCACCGGAGACAGTAAAAAAAAGATTTACTCGAATGATCCCAGAACTGAGAGGGTCCGACTATCAGGAAAGACTAAACAGGCTGCGGGTCTGCTCTCCAGAAAAGAGAAGACTGAGGAGTGACCTGAGGGAGGTCTTTAAAATTATGAAGGGGTTTAATAGGGTAGACGTAGACTTGTGGGGAGTCCAAAACTAGGGACCATCAATATAAGACAGTCACTAATAAATCCAATAGGGAATTCAGGAGAAAGTTCTTTACCCACAGAGTGGTGAGAATGTGGAACTCGCTCCCACAGGGAGTGGTTGAGGCAAATATCAGAGAGGCCTAAAAGGGAAGCGAGATAAACACATGAGGGAGAAAGGAATAGAAGGATCTGCTGCTAGGGTGAGATGAAGGAGGCTCGTGTGGAGCATAAATGCCAGTAGAGACCAGTTGGGCTGAATGGCCTGATTCTATGCTGTACACTTGAATTTAACGTTCTGAAAATCATAAAATTATGTCAACGGATAAGAAGCCTCCCTTTTCTAATGGACTCGTGTACCAAATATCACACAATTAAGGGCAGTCCCCCATCCCCCAACCACACTCAGTTCTTACTTTGAGAATATTCCTCCCCCATTTGTGGTGGATGTTGCTCGTCCCAGTCCACCGTGTCCTCGTGCGTCAGTACCACGACGTGGCACTCCCGCTCGCCCTTCCGCGCGCTGGACACCATCAGGGGCAACACCAGCTCCTCCAGGTTCCTCTCAAACTGCTTCCGTGCCCCGTCGTTCGACAGCTCATGTAACAGAGCACCTGGAAGAAGCGACATCAGAGGAGGGAGCAGTGAGCAAACAGCAACAACAACAACTTGGATTTATATAGCGCCTTTAACATAGTAAAACGTCCCAAGGTGCTTCACAGGAGCGTTAAATTTGACACCGAGCCACCTGAGCAGATATTAGGGCAGGTGACCAAAAGCTTGGTCACAGACAGAGATATTCAGGAGCGTCATAAAGGAGGAACGAGAGGTAGAGAGGTGTTGAGGTTTAGGGAGGGAATTCCAGAGCTTCGTGCCTTGGCAGCTGAAGGCACGGCCAGCAATGGTGGAGCGATTAAAATCGGGGCTGTTCAAGATGCCAGAGTTAGAGGAGTGCAGAGATCTCGGGGGGGGTTGTGGGGTTGGGGGAGATGACAGAGAAGGAGTGAGAAGTGAGGAGAGAGGAGAGAGCAGTGAGGAGTGAGGAGAGAGGAGTGAGGAGAGGAGTGAGGAGAGAAGAGAAGAGAGGAGAGAGGAGAGAGCAGTGAGGAGAGAAGAG